>JAYXIM010004373.1:0-23975 GCA_037575425.1 Anastrepha fraterculus | reverse complement strand
ACTACTGAACACCAACAGCTGTCAAAATAAAACATTGCTAAACCAGTAGGCAGGTGAAATGATCCCCCCTCACCATCATGAGATCTCCAACAGGCAGAGCTTTCGATGTTATGGAGAAGATTTATGGGATTTAGGTTAGCGCACAGTCCCAGGCTGTCGAAGAAAGCAGCACCCAGTGGCAGAGAAAGTGCCAACAATCTTCTTCTCTAATAGGTCCACACAGCATCTGCAATAGGGGTTTAATGCTAAACCTAGGCTTACCGCAGGTATGCCAATCGTCCAATGATCGGGAGGAGTTTACGAGCTACGAGTTTGGAAATTGAATGGCGTGGAGTGCTCAAAACTTTCTGCGTTTTGCGTATATTTTACTAAGACTACAAGGTTTTCGAAATAGCACATGAAGAAATGGAGCTCCATCTCCTTCTCGCTTTCTGGATACCGATGACCGGATGGGAGGCCTCTGAAACCAATTGTATCCCTTCCAGGCAAATTCATCAGCAATTTCATTTCCCTGTATGTTTCTATGTCCTTGAACCCAGATCAGAGAAATGTTACCTGCACCCCCAAGAGATTTGGTCTCTTCGTCTCCTTACAGGAGTTGACTAGTTTGGGTCTGAACCATGGCGTCGTCAGAGCCATGACTATCGGAAAAAATATTATTATCTCCTGATATTATCTGATCTCTATCTCTGATATTACAGCCCTTCCGAAGAGCATTGCTAATAAAGGCAATTCGAACTTGAAACACCCTGTAGAATTATAACAGTGAGTGAATTATACATGTGTAGAGTACTGTCTGATTCATTCCATATTAGTGCACAAATTATCTTGACCCCGAGGGATAAATTTGGGGGCAGGGAGCTAAAATTTTGAAACACGAACTTTTCCTCCTACCAAGGCGGCCCATCCTAATGTACACGAATAATATTTGTTGGCATATAAGAAGACTTCCACTCAATACAAAACTTAAGTAAGTAGATATGTATATTTATACATAATTGCTTTTTTTTTGTGAACACATACACACATACATTTGTATATATGTAGGAACGAGCACATCACTGCAACGGTGGGTAATAAATTGTGTGCTGGTAAAAAATAAACAAAATTTTTGCATTGTTAAGTCAACAGCGCAGGTATGAGTAAGGTATTTGTTATGTGCATACATACATACATACATAGAATATGAAAGAGAACATCAACATAACTTTTATTTTTTGACAAGCCACCACATTTTGCAATTTATGTTGCGATTTTGGTCTGAACTAAAGTTCAGGCGCAAGAATATATGTATGCATGTGTGCGTGTGTGTAAGAAAATATGCAATATGTATATTTATATATAAGTACAAGGCATGCATAGCGAGAGAAACACACCTACTAACATATGCATGCACTTCCAAGCTTATAAATTTATTTGTGTGTGCATGTGCAAGTGGCAACATTGATGGGTTGGAGCACTTCATCGAATATTAATAAGTGCTTTGTAATAAAAAAACAAAAATGCAAATTGAAAAAATCAAAAGGATAACGATTTATCTACATTAATGGCTATGCAGTTTGTGGCTTCCATAAAATTATCGTATTTTTCTCGTTCTGGGTGTGCATTGAACGCCCAGGGTCTGAAAACAACTTTACGAACTTACATATGTATGAATGAGTAATAACTACATTATGCGTGTCGAGAAATCGCGATTCTAGATTAGAAGGTAAAGGCATGTCTTTGGCACATACATACATATGCATATATATTTGTAAGCGTGAGCGGGTATTCAAGAATGACATCAACTACACGAAATATTCGTTTTAGAGGCGCTGAAAAATTTTGTAATAAAAAATATTCTTTTTTTGCCATTTGGTTTGTTCGAGCGCAAAAAGTTTAGTAATTAATGGACTACTACTACTACTTATTTCGTACGAAAAGTGCACCTCTGTGTATCTGCCCATTTTTTAATTCTCCAATAAAATATTTATTACCATTTTTACATTAAATACCCTATACTAAATTTCCTTTACTCTAATGAACCAATTAACATTGTGTGTTACCATTATTTATTGCCACATAAATTATCTATATATTAATGCCATAAAAAATATGCACGCATGAACTATTCCGCCAAAGCTGAAAAATATAGAAAATTATGTTGGATGAGGTTAGATTGGTACAGACAATCTGCTTTCTAAAAATAATTTACTCGGTGACCGAAAAGGTCGAAATCGAAATATTTTTCCAGTCCCATTTCTACACGTTTTTAAGCCATTGCATACTTTCGCTGAAGCCAATTTCTTCAAGGAGTGGCTGCCCAGAAATCTTTAGCGCATTTAGAAGCTCGATGAATGCAGGCAGAAAGTGCTAATTGGATTCTACCTCTTTCTCAGCTGTATATGTAGCTTTTATGAAAATCGTTATGCAGGCTCGGAACTGAGCGCTTATAGGACTGATGAAACTCTCGGCTAGTTTCGTATGGGTTGTTCATCGATTGTTGTCTACCTGTAGTTTGTCTTATAACCTTTCCTCTAAATTCCCGCCTGCTTCCTCGTTTTCAGAGAGAAATTCAGACGCTTTGACGAAGGGCTTTTTGAGCGATTACCGTTCAGTAGCCATTTAAGGATGAAGCAACAAGTGATAGAAAATGTTTTTTCTACTACTTATACCCCATCCTTCGATAGGTAATAGCTGAAGTACAAGTGCATTTCTGTCATGAAAAATATTCTCATAAAACAACAAAAAAATATTCTCATATTCTCAACAGTTTCTCCGAACTGCTACGTAAAACTGTAAATCTCTCCAGTAGTGTAATAACATCAAAACACACAACACAAATCGGAGGAGAAGCTCGTACACATTGCTACTTGTATGTATGTCAAATCAGCTTGCCGAATGGTGGACATTTATTTCTAAAACTCACGTCAAACAAAAAACGGTCCATATGAGTGAGTGGTTTATATTACTGATAAACCAATTTGCCGATTCGACGTTATTATCAATAACTCTCCAAGAATAGACCGAAAATTAACTTCCTTCTTTCGATGTTGTTAGTAGGTAAGTGAATATGCAAAATTTCCATATTTTGAGTAAGAATGAGCTTCAGAAGACTCCATACTCCAATATGTAAAGTTGGTTCTACAATAATAGCGAGTGCTACAAGTAAAGAATTCATGACTTCTTGATTCACTACGTCTATACGAATTGTTGAAGTACAAAGCAGCTATTGTAAAATGGTGAATTTTGCCATATAGCCTAAGAACCATCATTTTATGAAAATGAACTTTTACTAACCAAAGCATACCAAGAAATGGACCAGTCAATTGTTCATTTGATTAGGTTCCTTTAGTCAACATTTTGTGGGGATATGTCAAGTTATTATTTTTATTATTATTATGTTATTAGCGAGATAAAAGGTGTGAAATTAAACCGACCGGATGGTCTTCAAAAGTTGCAAGCGCAGTAATTTATAAATATGTAATAACGTCAAAGTATTGTTCATTAAATTTTTTGTTCGAAACATTTTTTGTTGAAAAAAGAGTTTTAGATAAAATAAAACACACGGTACGACGGGCGCGGCAGTGAATGTGTTGGTGCGTGACTATCATTCGATAGTGCCTGGGTGCGAATCTCCGGGCATGAATCATTAAATGATTGAAACAGTTTTTTCTATTAGCGGTCGCTCCTCGGCAGGCAATGGCAAACCTCCGAGTGTATTTCTGCCTTGAAAAAGCTTCTTATAAAAAAATCAGCTGTCTTTCGGAGGCGCCTTTAAATTGTAAGTCACTCCTTTGTGGAATAAACATCAAGAAATGCACCACTAATAGGAGGAGAAGCTCAGCAAAATACCCAACAAATGGTGTAAGCGCCAATTATTTTTATTATTACTTTGTTTTATTGCAAATTAAAGATTATTTAAGGGGACAGATTACTGTAAACGGCCATATTTTCCCTGATTTTCATTAAAATTATTTAAAATGAAGAAGTCAATATATTTTTTCCAAATTTGGCATACAGTTTATTTATACCTACATTAAAATAATATAAATTTTTTTTTTATTAAATCTTTTAAAATGGCGGATGTACACTCTATTCTTCCAGGAAGGTAGCATCGGCGTCAGTGGCCCGAATACAAAAAGCCAAAAATTTTTTTGTTTATTTAAATTAAAATTCGCGGAATAAAATGCTTAAAAAAATAATTTTGCTTCAAAAAAAATATTTTTTTGAAATTTTTTCGAAAACTTGTAAATTCACATAGAAAGTAATATAATAAAAAAGATGTGTGCAAAATTTCAGGGAGATCGATATAGTTTTGAGAAAAACTCGTCTAAAGGTTGAATACGTAACTATACCTCTCCCAGCGCTCGAACGGAAAGAATAGAGAATAGAAATTTTTAAGGTATCTGTCCCCTTAATACTTATTTTAATACTGCTTCCCAGTAAAAGTATGTTGAATGGCCACATAAGTGTTTCAAGAAAAGGGATAAATAAATAGGTGTCCCATTGTGGGGCATAAAGCTGAAATCCCAATGCCTTCTATAGCATTATTTATATACATCGAAAAACTTGGTTTTTGACAAACTTAAAGTATGTAATTAAATCTGTGGGAAGATTTTTAACATTTGCAAATGGCGTCGTTCGTCAATCACATTTAACGCTTGTGAACTAAACAGCTGCTGTATACAAATAGACATAAACGTCAAAATACAAATTTTCACTACTCAAAATGAGTTTTTATTTATAAAAACAGTTATTCAAACCCAAAATTGATTAAATAATTAAATACTTATACAATGATTTAACAGGCTTTTACTCGAATTTTCTTCTTTTTTTTTTGTAAGGGGTAAAAAACATTAAATAAAACATAAAAAAATGCTGCTATATTAACGCCCGCACGCGTGAAGTATTTACTTAAATTATTGAAAAATTAGTCCACAAATACTGTAGGTGAGAGAAAACACGTGACAAGTAAATCCGCCGAAAAACTTCAAGATAAGATAATTTGCACAAGTTTTTTCCTAAGAATTTTACTTAAAAAAATGTCGGCATAAGAGAAGACAAAATAAAAGACAATAAAAAAGGTAATAAAATTTGGAAAAAGCTTTTGGGGAAAACATTTTTCACAAATATTTTTTAAAATTTCAAATTTTTAATTTTTTTTTTCAAAAAACGAAGTACTAACAATTTGAGAACTTTTTTGGAGAACACATTTTTCAAAATTTTTTTTCAAATTTTAAATTTTTTTTTTTAAACACGAAGTACTGACAATTCAGAAAATTTTTGGGGGGCACATTTTTCAAAACTATTTTTTAAATTTCAAAACGTAAATTTTTTTTTTTTTAGTGGAATTAAACTCATACGAAAGATTAGAATTTTCCATTAAAAGGACACCAAACTTGTTATTGCGATAGAAAATTTCTTGATTGAGTTTTGATCTTGAACGTATTATTTCGAAACCGCGAGGTGCAATCGCTCAACATGCAGTTGTTAAAAAAACAGGTTGTGGGTTCTAAATTTGTTTTTTTTTCGAATTTGTACCAAATACATACATGAGGCCCAATTTTGCCATCTTCAAGCTTTGATCCATCTGCATACCAGCACTTCGAACTGCGCTTGGATTTAATTGATTAGAATTTCAGTTTAATAAATTGTTTTGAAAATTTTATGAATCGCTAACGATTGTGGATGCATCGTAAATGTAGATGCATTGCATGACTGACACTTACGTTTTGACTTCCGTTATTCGCAACGCCTTCCAAAAGATGCGCCTAGATGTTGTCTTAAAATAAAACAAGTAAAAATGTAGATCCTTTCAGGTTTCACTTTTAATTCAAAGTACGGCTCTTAACATTTATTTGTGGCATCATTTAAATGTCCATCATGAGCACGTCAACAGGTAAAATCCGCAAAACTCTCGATTCATGCGTGCCTATCTAATTGTTGAGCACGTCGAGATATGGATGTTGAAGGTTGCTCAGCAACACTTAGCGCTATAGCAGCAATATTCTTAACAGAACTCATAAACATAGAGAGATTTTTGAAAGATTCTTTACTTACTGCAATGGGTACAGAAATTCGCCGTAGTACTGCCACTGCTGGTACTAAAATACTTTTGACTCAAATACCATATACTCGTCTACTCGTACGTTACGCTTGCTTTCTATAACCAAGGGACCACGTGTATATATACATATATATATAACTGCCGCGTAAACCCTTTTTTGGGTGTTTGGCCGAGCTCCTCCTCCTATTTGTGGTGTGCGTCTTGATGTTGTTCCACAAATGGAGGGACCTACAGTTTCAAGCCGACTCCGAACGGCAGATATTTTTATGAGCTTTTTCATGGCAGAAATACACTCGGAGGTTTGCTATTTCCTGCCGAGGAAGTGTTAAGTGCGCCAGGTGAAAAAAAATCCAAAAACAAGCGCTCCAAAGTTAACTGGAATTACCCAAAAGGATTTAGGTAAGACTGGCCATACAGAAACTGTTCGAAAAATATTGAGTGAAGCAAGTATAGCTCGTAATAAACCTTTCGTAAGTGCAAAGAATGGAAGTATGAGTTTGTGCGTAACCAACGACTCCAGCTTTTTGGAGGACCATAATTTTTGCAAAGGATGTAAAAATAAACTTATGGCATTTGGATCAGATTTATATAGCACGAAGCCAATACAAAGCTCAAACCCCAAAATTTGTGAGCTACTACAGTTTCCAGCACTCGAAGTGTAACCAACTTCAGACCGCTCGCGCAACTGATGCACGGGCAGCGATCGTTCGTGAGCACGAGCACCTCAAAGTAAATAAAGTTTTTATTTATCACACCATTACTCGTTACAATGATGCTTGTTACATCGCGAGACGTCATGGAAGTGGTCATCAAAAGCCCGCAACGTCACGTCAAATGGTTCAAAAAGTGAAAAAGCGTTTTGAGCGAAATCCCCGACGAAGTGCCAATCAATTGGCAAAAGAACTGAAAATATGTATCTGACCGTAACACCCGCCGCACACTGAAAAATGATATCAAAGACAAGCCTTACAAGATCCAAAAGGCGCATGATCTCACACCAGGAGTGAGCACACGCCACAGGTAATAGTTTGGGCCGCTGTAACCACAGATGGGCGCTCTCCAATCGTTTTTATCGAGCCTGGCGTCAAGGTAAATGCGAAATTTCTGTGGCAGACGATGGGCGTTTCAACAAGACTCGGCACCGTCTCACAAAGCTCGAGTGAACCAAAAATGGTTGAAAAGCCACATTCCGAACTTCATAACGTCCACACAATAGATCTCAAATTCACCAGACGCGAATCCGATGGATTATTCTCTTTAGGCTAATTTGGAGAGCAAGGTCCTAACTAAAAGATTCACCAGTCTCGAGGCGCTGAAAAAAGCCATTGTCCGCGAGTGGGCCAAAATACTTGCAAGTCACATTCGGGCAGCTTGCGATTCGTTTCGACAGCGTCTCAAGGCCACAGTCAAGGCAAAAGGTGGTCATATCGAGCAAAAGTAAATTGTTTCTTCAGTTTGTATTATTTTCACACATTTTTTACTTTGAATTGAATAAAAGTATTTTTCCAAACTAAATTTATGGTCTTTTTAATTAATCACACTTCGAGTGCACAAAGTAAATAAAATGTCTGCATACTCTGTTTTTGCATTGTCGCAAAATATTATGAAATAAAGAACACCTTACAAAACATTGTATCTGTATCATATAAGGAGTAAGTAACTGTTGCATGTGTTTAAGAGCAAATCCTTTGTTCTTCGGAACCTATTAAATCCGCTTAAGGCCAAGTGCGAGTTATTTTTATGGTAAAATTGCAGAAGCTGCAAATTAAGGAAAACATAAAAACCACTTACATACATACAGGTATTTTACAAAAATGCATGGCTATAAATTTTTCAAAAGCTTGTTTAAATTATAATAACGAAACATTTTTTAATAACCGCTGATGCGAAGCTATTTATTTGAATAAACGTGTTTTTATGTATTCCACGAAGTATTTATTTACTCCCATGTGCCCGTAGATCAAGTAAGTTGCGCTAATTCAAAACCACTTTGAAACTTTTTTATTATCCATACCTTGCAATCAATAGGTTAACTTGCAACATTTCCATCATCTAAGGTGAACGAACTCTTTTACAAATAACATACAAAAGCACATGAATTGTGTTCTGCACTAGTCTTAGCACACACGAAGAAGTTATCAGACAGCAAATTTGTCTATTGTGCTCGAATGAATTGAATTGTTATTTGTGCCCGCACAAGTTCACGCACACACGCACGCAGCCAAATACGTAAGTATAGGAATGCACTTGAAATTGAATGCAATTTTTTTTTTATTTATCAAATTACGAGTGATAATTAAACATAATAATTTATTTTTTTGCTGTTTTGTTTTCAAACGCATACGATTTGAACCATCTTCGTATACCGCGCGAAGAATTGTCACTTCACAGAATATTTGAACGAATTCGCCTGCAGCAACTGGGAACACCACCAACCAGCAGGAATGCCTATTGTTCACATATGCTCAATAAGTTGCAAGCATCTAAGCCACAAGCATTGTGTCCGAATTTGAATTATGGCAGTCGATTATTTTCCAAACAACACAAAAACACACAAAAAAGGCTAACCAAGCGGTCAAATGGTAACAAAATAAACGGGATCGGCTACACCGGCTATGGGTTATTGTATAAAAGAACGCCAATCTGTTTGTTTTTTGTGTTTTTCGAATGCAACTACTATGCATGCACATACAATATATGTACTTATATGTGTGTGTGTCGCTTCTACATGTGACACCACACGAAGCACTACTGACGGACCAAATTGCAGGAATATGCCAAAATACTATGGACCGGCCGAATGTGCAACTGCGCAAACGCTATAAAAAACCACTCGCACACGATAAAATCTCGGCGAAGACTGAATTGATGGCGGCGAGTCGTCACTGGATTTTTGTAGCCGTCCATGGCAAACATTTATATGCCCCGTCATTCTTGGCCATCTTGTTATCATGTGGCTTAAAGGTTGAGGAATACTATGTGTAAGAAATAGTGGATAAAGAAGAATAAGTTGGCAACTGTTGTGTTGTGTTGTGCTGTGTGGTGCAGCGCATTCAAGCTTAAACCTTTACAAAGCTACTAACGCCTGAATGATACATATTGATGTGTGCAGCAAGTTTTTATGTGCCGTGTAGGAAAAGTTGAGGAGATGAAGAGGAAGAAAAGTTATAGTTCTACGATTGACTAACATATTTGGAGAAAGAGGATAATGGGGAAGAAAGGTTGTAGCTCTACGATTACGTCGTGTACTTGCACGCCAATTTTGAACCGCTACGCGTTGAAATAACGAGTGGCGTTCCACAGGGCTCTGTTCTCGGGTCATTGCTGTGGAATATAATGGACGACGGTGTTGGTAATGGTTATGGTTGTAAGGCCTTTATGCACTGCGACCAGATTGATATATTGTGTGCCCCTAATTACTTAATTATAATTGCTTAGTATACCGCGGAATCGAAGCAGCTCCTTAGGAGGGAGTAATTGTAGGACTTCCCCCTCTAGCACGAGCCCAGGATTCTTTGTCTCCTGTGGCCTAATGCCCCACAGTTGGTGATTAAGAGGTCCATAGACTCCTCTTCATCACAGCAGAACCTGCATAATTTTGTACTAGATAACCCTATTGTGTTAAAGTGTTTATTACAGGCAAAGTGACCTGTAAGTGCTCCACAGAGTAATCTGAGGCCCTTCTTATCTAGGGTTAGAGCAGATTTTGCTCGGTTGGCATTGAAGTTCAAAAACTTTTTGGAGTGATTAAGTTTGCTTATGCCGTTCCAGTGCTCCCTGATTTTAGTTAGGACCCATTTTTTGGTATCCTGTTTTATATTATTTTTGTTAAAGCCGAAAAATGGGATTGGTCAAATAAAATCCCTTTTGCCCCTTTTTTGGCATACAAGTCTGCCTTCTCGTTTCCTTCGTGTCCCTCATGTCCTGGTACCCGAATCAGTGAGACCTGATTATGAATGACCAGTTTGTTGAGTGCATTGTTACACTTTATTAGGACCTTTAGCTTGAATGTGAAGCTATTCAAGACTTTGAGAACCGATTGGCTGTCCGAAAGGCTGGATTATGGTGTTATCCGTGTCAACATTGCTGATTAGAATTAGCGTAATAAAGCGTTTTCCAGTAAGAGCGCTTCAACTTTTTTTTTTAATAAAACACAAACGGTTTGACTTTTTTAACTAATATTTTTTTTATTATCGAGTTTGAACATATACATTTAAGTATGAAATTCGATTTCTTTTGCATGACCACCGCGTGCACGTTTTACGAAGTCCAATCGTTGAACCCAATTTTCGGCCACTCTTTTGCATAAATCGGCCGAAATTCCAGCAATTTCGCGTTCAATATTGGCTCTAAGCTCACAAATCGTCGCCGACTTGTTACTGTAGACCAATGACTTCACATAACCCCAAAGAAAATAGTCTAGAGGCGTCAAATCACACGAGCGCGGCGGCCATTCGACCGGTCCATTTCTGGAAATAATGCGCTCATCGAACTTACTCTTCAACAAATCAATTGTAGCGTGTGCTGTGTGGCTTGTGGCCCCGTCCTGTTGAAACCACATGTCGTCTAAGTCCATACCATTCAATTGCGGCCAAAAATAATCGTTTATCATGTCGCGGTATCGATTTCCATTCACAGTAACGTGGCGATCGTTCTCGTCAACGAAAAAATATGGGCCAATTACGCCGCCGGCATGTAAACCGCACCAAACAGTGATTTTTTCGGGATGACACGGTGCCTCATGAATCACGTGTGGATTGCTTTCTGCCCAAACGCATACTTTGCTTGTTGACAAAGCCATTGAGCCAAAAGTGAGTTTCATCACTGAAGATGATTTTTTGGAAAATTTATAAATTTTCATAAAAAATTTGCACGATTATTTTCGTAAAAAATTTGCACGATTTGCAATCGTTGCTCAAGTGTGTAGCATTCCATGATGAAATGTATACTAAAGAAGTTTACAAATGACAAGCGAAAAATAAAAAATATTGCGTCTTTCGAAAGAAAGGGTATTTTTTAGAATCGAAGATTTCAACATATCGACCGTTACATCAATCAAATACTTGGGAATAATGATAGCTAAAATGCTGTCCTTCAAAGCACACCTCGAGTACGTCAATGAAAAAGCATTCACCACTACGACGGACGTACGAGGATCAAAACATAATCGCCGTCAGCTTCCGACTAATGTCGTGAAAAGCGAAATTTTGCACATTCGAGATCTACAGTCTTCATAGCGGTTGTGCGCATTACGCGTATGTAGCGCTGTTAAAACGATGTCCGATGATGCAGCCTTAGTAATATCTGGCATGTACCTGCTAGACATGCAGAGTTCGGCACTCGAAGTGTAACCAATTAAAAAGGCCATAAATTTAGTTTGAAAACTACTTTTATTTAACTCAAAGTAAAAAATGTGTGAAAATTAAACAAAATTAAGAATCAATTTACTTTAACCCGATATGACCACCTTTTGCCTTGACTATGGCCTTGAGACGGTCCAGAGTCGAACCGCAAGCTGCCCGAATGTGACTTGCAAGTATTTTGCCCCACTTGCGGGCAATGGTTTTTTTCAGCGCCTCGAGACTGGTGAATCTTTTAGTTCGGACCTTGCTCTCCAAAATGGCTCAAAGAGAATAATCCATCGGATTCGCGTCTGGTGAATTTGAGAGCCATTGTGTGGACGTTATGAAGTTCGGAATGTTGTTTTTTAACCATTCTTGGTTCACTCGAGCTTTGTGCGACTGTGCCGAGTCCTGTTGAAATGTCCATAGTCTGCCACCGAAATATTTGTCTGCACGCGGCTTCAAAGCAACCTCCAGAATACTTTCCCGATAATATTTCGCATTTACCTTGACGCCAGGCTCAATGAAAACGATTGGAGAGCGCCCATCTGTGGTTACAGCGGCCCAAACCATTACCTGTGGTGGGTGCTGCCCCCTGGTGGCCAATCGATGACTCAAATTCTCGTATGAACGGTCGGTTAAATAAACCCTACAGTTTTTATGGGAGTTGACGAATTGCTCAATTAAAATTGTTCGAAAATTGACCGCTTTCGGATAAGCGAAACAACTCCTTCGCTCTCTCAAGTCTGACTTGTTGCTGCTTTGGTGTGAGATCATGCGCCTTTGGGATCTTGTAAGGCAAAAACTTTAAGGTGCTCGAGCCCACGAACAATCGCTGGTTGGGATTTTGCAGCCAAATATAATGCAATCACACAATAACGTTTGAAATCCATTACTGATTTTCTTTTTTCGCGTTTACTCTCGCCAAAAAGCTTCTGATGCGCTCTGAAGTTGGTTACACTTCGAGTGCCGGACCTTGTATTGGCAATGAAAGCTGCCCAAATAGCTGCAACAGAGAGGCCTATAAGCTAGTCTACTCGTGCGGCGTTACGAGAGAATTACATCGATGAGTGGTGGGATAACTCTGGGGATAACTCTGAGTTCCATTCCCAACCAGAGAGAAAGATATAGGATAGTATAGAGCTAGTCCTGAGAAGTGGGTAGCTTTGTGAGAATTTTCCAGATTTTTTGGCAAACTTGAAAATATCCTCCAGCTTGAGAGAACGAATTTTACTCATTCTCATGACATCGGAACCCAAAATTCGTAGCCTGGCTCTAGCAAAGGCAAGACAGTCACAGAGAAAATGCTCAGTGCGATCCGCTTCCTCTAAGAGAGACACGCAAATCGAGCCCTCAATGATTCCAATGGTGGTCATATGCTGACCCCATGGGTTGTGTCCTATGCCAATGCCAATCATCAATCGAACGACTTTTCTACCAAATTTTAGATGAAAGATTGACGGTTTTTTGTTTGGGCTTGTCACAAAACACTTTGCACTTCTTCAGTGTTCTAGACTGTATTATCGCTCTTTATGTAAATTGCAGACCTAATCGCTGATCTAATTCATGATTCCTGCAGAACTGATTCCGATTATTGGCTCTGGTCCCTGTGGGGTTACCGCTGGTCTATAGTTGGCCAATTCATCGGCAATTTCAATTTAATGCAGGGCTTAAGTGGGCTGGTGTAGCCTATAATTTCATTCGTGATGTTCTCATTTTACCACCTTCTCGTTTTAATAAAATCTTTTTCCCGCCAGCCATTTCTTCAAATTGAGGAACAAATAGTAGACCGAGGGATCCGAGAGAGCCAAGTTTAGAGAATAGAGGGGATGTGAAACGAGTGAGAGTCCTATTTCCTTTAACTTTGTCACCACAACTACTGAGGCGTGAGCTGGTGCGTTGTCGTGATGAAGAAGAAAATCACTCGACTTCCTCGATTCAAACGAATGCCAAACACAAATGAAAATGCCGATCTGGCTGAAACTTGGAATGAGCTCTTCCAAGAAATGCTACTAACTAAACATAAACTCAATACGCGCCTGTAGTGTCATCTCTCTGACCTTGAACGGACTTTTTCTAACGACCCTCGTTGTCATAATTTCAAATTCATTAAACAAAAGGCAATCAGTTAGGAACTTTCCTGCAGGGTATGCATACAAATTTATACACGCCTGCAAACCATTCTAGAATGAAAATGATACTCAAATGTGCAAGCACATAATATATGTACATACATACATACATACACGTATGTGCACGTAGATTTGTAGTATCTAAAAAGCATATCTCTCGTCGTTTGGTTAAAAGCTATAAAAAGAGTTAATAAAGTTCTTGGTAAGAATGGTTTAGGTAGAGTGGATGGTTTTGATTTTCCCAGAACTTGTTGTCGGCATTATAGTAATTAGTTGCATGCATGCATGTTTGTAAGTATATATGTATGTATATATACTAAATAGACTATTTAGTATTAAAATCGTACAATCGTTAGATCAGAGAAGTCCGCCAAGCGCGACATAAAATCTGAGCAAGTCCATTTCCATAATCTGAATAAAGAAGTTCGCCATACAAATTCAAAGCAGAATATTGCTAAAGGAGATAATTCTGTATATTTTTGGTGAAACGAGTTTTATTCAATACTATTTGCACAATACGTGGAAATCATTATAGTCTAAAAATATTTTTACGTTAACGCCTAAGAGTCTATTGCTCCGATTGAGTTTAATTAACTTTTCCCGGCGGCCAATCTTTGGATTGATCTCAACTTTTTGGACTACAGTTCATCTCCATTTCTTGAGATGATTGGCTGGCAAGAGTATTAGATAGCACTATCTCCATTTAGCGGGTACTTGGGCCACTTCCTAGTAATCATGGAAGATCATGGTTTCGATAGAAAGCAAAATTGTGGAATATACCAAATCGTTCGGCACATTGCCCCTAACATTAGCTTTAAAGGCGTTCAGATATTGAAATTCATCCATGTTACCTTCTACAAAATAAATGTTTCCAACTCAGCGCTTGGAATACCATCCACACTATCACAATATCAACTCCATGCTTCAGATTAGCCTTTGTATTCTTGAACTCAAATTTAGAATAGGATTTTCTCCAGTCATAACAATTTCCATCCGACCCATTTCAATTACAATTGTTTTTATCAGTGTTTACCTTTTTCTGTTTTTTTTTTTGTCGAGATAATTGCTAAGTACAGCACTCAGACACAATTAAGTCCATTGTAATGCACTCGGATTCCCTTTCAGATTCTCGAAGAAATCTGAGTAGATCTTGTGGTGCCAAGAAGCCAAGGTGGTCACTTCTTAACACATCAGTGCCAAAGACCTCAAGCCTGATTCGAGCGAGGGCGGGGCAGACGCACAAAAAGTGGTCCGCCGTCTTATCCTCCTCTTCCCAAGCTGGGTAGAGTGCACCGTTGGAGATGTCTACCTTTTCCATGTGCTTAGCCCACAGAAATTGACCCGTCATCAGTTCAACCAGGAGCCTCTCTCAGCCTACCTGGGTTGTAGTAACCCATTTGCCAACCTTGGCTTTGATGGCTGCAGAAGGGAGTGGCAGAACGGGCTCCGGGCCTTAAGAAATATTATAAGTACAAGTAATGTTTTTTTGTACCATAGTACCGTACTGAAATCTACATTATAAATTATACGTGCAAGTATATTCAGTGGCAAATTTTATGTGGACGCACTTGTTTTCCCAGACTAATATTTCAGTACTTCCTTCAATCAATTCGCCCATGGAAGTTATGTTTTTTTTAGAACTGTCTCACCACTAACCATTGTATTAGTATTTTCCTTTAACATTCTATTAAGTTTTACGGCTGGCACAAAGGAATTTATTTTAACTTCGTTTAAAATCATCCGTTCTTCGCAATCATTAAGTTTTTTCCTTTGTTTTTTGCGGCTTTTATTTTCAATCGAAAAATCACGTTTGTGTCTTCGTATGTGTCTGCCGCTATACTGTAGAATAGTTTTGTTCAGTTCTGTCCACTGCGTTGGCCGAGCACCTCCTCCAACTGTGTGCGTTTTGATATTTTTCCACAAATTGAGGACCTACATACATTTTATGCCGCCTCAGAACGGATTGAGATGGCTTTTTATGAGTAGTGGGAAAACCCGCTGTGGGGAAAAACCTTTTCTATCATTTGGTGTTTCATGCCGATAATGGCTTTCGAACTCGAGCTCTATCGAATGGTTGTCATGCACAATATTTGGCTACGTAACCATACAAATTAGCATGCTAACACTCAAATCTGAAAAATATTTACTAAATGAAGAAATCTATTTGTTAAACTAGTACAAGTTAATACAAAAATATTCTAATGATGGAATTGTTGGAGAAATTGTCCAGAAAACGGGGGGTTAGATGGGAAAGTGATGCGAACAATATAGCCACTCCTCTCCAAATGGCAACCTCTACCCACTGACCAGGATCTGATGCCCTGGACTTGGTACTCCCTGTTTTCGCTAATGAGGCTCTGTCGACCGGTGACAAGGCGGTATAACCTTGTCAGCACTTTAAGCTAAGGTGTCGAGGTACCCGTGCCGAGAGCTGCATGGCTGGCAGTGTCTAAATAACCAGTCTTTAACGGTCCCCTCCGATGCCCAGGCAAGGTCGGTTGTATTAAGTGCCTTACCACGGCATGCCGGTTCTGCCGTGGCGGACCACCCCTTCCGTGCCTACTCGTGGGACCAAAAAGCGTATGGAATCCAAACAAAAAACAAAAGAAGAAGTTAAGGAGTTAACGGAGAGTGTGCTGGGCACGCTCCGAGGACGATCTTCTGGTCTCCAGCCAGGAAACGATTGTCGAGCCATGTACGAGGGGTGCAAAACACAGCTCCCCGCTTCTCAGACCAAGCCTACTCCAGTCGGCTACCAAGACGACCTCTGGTGAGGTAATCAAGGCGGCCTCTGGAAAGGTTTCCTTGGGGGCCTCTGGTAAGGCCGCCAAGGTGACCCCTGGCGAAGATGCCCCGGTGACCACTGCGAAGGTCACCAAGAAGAAAAACAAGAAGTCCTCCGATACCCTGCTCAAAGCGCGCTACCTGAGAGCGAAATTCATTCTGGCAAAGATTGCCAAGAATGAACAAGCCGGTAAAGCGCACGAGCGGGACGCTGAGGACCGTGTGAAGTACGAGGCCGCGATCAAAGAGTACGAGGCCGCGTCCGCAGCAAAATTAAACCAGCCACAACAACAGCCTAAATCGGCACGGAGCTCGGCTAAACGTAACCGCTCACAGGATGTGAGTGGACGTGTGGCCAAAAAAAGGAAATAATCCTCAACCCAGGGGGCTGAGGGCCCTTTAACCAGTGCGGCAGGCGCGGCCTCGAGGGCGGCTTACAGTGAGGTGGCCAGAGACCATCTCCAAGTTGCCCTCGTGGACGCAAAAACCAATAGTAGAAGGGCGGTGTTACCCCTTTGGGATGCTATTGAGGGACGGCTATCGAGTATGGTCGTCAGACACCTCATAGACAAAAAAAGGCCATCACCTCTCTTCGACTGTAGGGTGATGAAATGTGCCAATCAGTACTCGAAAGAGTTTCTGGAGAAGAGCCTTGCTACGGTTAGCAACGCCTGGGAAGGGCTTTCGCTAAAGCTCATCCCTGCCTCAGAAATTCCCAGGCGACCATGAGCTAGAATCTGGTTGCCGAAAATGGAGCTGGACAGTTCGGAAATTGTCCAGTGTCTCAAGCTACAGAATCCTGAGGTTCCTATGGATGACTGGTCTGTCATCAAAGTAGAAGAACCTCAGCAGCATAGCTCAGCCGTATTACGGCTGATTAACAACGAGTCGCTGGAGGCACTCGGAAAACAGCAGTTCAAACTTCGCTTTGGCCTCAGGTTGGCCAAAGTGAAGGTCTTCCCCGCCTCTGTCGCCCTGGACGATGACTTGGAGAAATCGGGGGATGACACCAAGAAGCTGCTCGACAATCTGCGGCTGTCTGGGACGGACGCAGATTCTGAGCTGGGATAGCAGTCGTAAAAGTAAGTAACACTTTTGAACAGTTTGTTAAAAGTAGTACAAATTAACCTTCGTCATTCCACAGATAACCTACAAGTCACCCTCCGTGAGGAGGACGTCGACGGCTGCCTGATACAGGAGCCTTGGATCTGGCAGCAAAAAATCATGGGACTGAGCCTGTCCCTCCCCTGTCCTATGACCTTTTTTATGTCCAAACTGATGGTAAGCCAAGGTATCCTAGTTAGGAACACAATTAAGTTGCAACATTTAGTGGATACTCTCCAGTCCAAGAAGGAGAACATCCTGTTCGGATGCGATGCAAATGCCAGACACACCATTTGGGGCAGCAACGAGATCAATGAACGGGGTGAGTCTCTGTTTGATTTTATATTAAGCCGTAATTTACTTATCTGGAACAAGAGCAACTCCCCAACTTTTGTCTTCCCGGCATCGGGAACATCAAGAGGTTGGGAGGAAGTTCTTGATATCTCTCTTTCGACAAACTCATCTGCTGTTAGGGTTGAAAATTGGACGGTCTACCAGAGGAACTCTTTTTCGGACCACAGGATGATCCTCTACGAAATCGATTTCGTTCGGGAGACCTTGCTACCTCGCAGGAACCCTAAACGAACAGACTGGTCTCTTTTCCACAGGGTTTTCTGCAAGAAGCTGAATAGGAGTAAGTTCTTGACTACCACTAGGGAACAACTGGGCATGCAAGTTAGACACTTAGAGGGGTCCTATCAGACTGCCTTCAAAGTGGCCTGTCCAGTATCCTTTAGCAAGAAAGACTTTCCTCCCTGGTGGAGCAAGACGCTGACCGACTTGAAAGAGAAGGTTAGGAGAGTCTTCAACAAATGTTACCAAATAAGGAACTTTCAAGATTACCGGGAAATTTTGAAAGATTATAAGAAAGCCAGCAGGATCCTATCCAAGGACCACTCCTGTAAAACTCTTGTCAAAAGAGAGAACGGGGAGTAGGCTGAATCTGCAGGCGTATCCTTAAAAATCCTTATTGATGCCCATTTCCCGGAAAACTCTATTGCTCCAGTCTGTAACGAAGACACGAAGGAGGGGTTACCTGCGATGTCCCGGACACCGGTCCTGTCCGTCAACAGAATAAACTGGGCAATCGAGAGTTTTCCCCCTTTCAAATCTCCAGGCATCGATGGTATCATGCCAGTAATGCTTCAGAAGACTAAAACCGTGGTGGTTCCCGTTCTTCAAAAGATCTTCTCGGCGTGTATCTCGCTGAACCACGATCCTGCTAGCTGGAAGAAAACCAAAGTGGTCTTCATTCCTAAGGCAGGAATGAGGGGCCACGTCCTGGCCAAGGACTTCAGACCTATAAGTCTTACCTCCTTTATTCTCAAGGTGTTTGAAAGAATGGTCGACTTTCACATCTGAGAGCACTGTGAAACCAGACTTTCTCCAGCCCAACACGCTTACCTGAAAGGGAAATCTACCGAGTCAGCCTTATATGAGGTAGTAGGGACTGTAGAAAAATCTCTGGAGGGAAAACAATTCACTTTGGCGGCCTTTATAGCATAGAAGGCGCCTTTAATAATACTACGGCGGAGTCAATTGTCACGGCTCTAAATAGGCTAGGGGTGGAAAGATCTATCTACCTCTGGATCTCGTCCCTGCTTGGTGGTAGGGAAATTAATGCGGTGGCAGGAGGGACTAGAATCACTAGATTCGTACATAGGACCATACCGCAGGGTGGCGTCCTCTCGCCTCTCCTTTAGCTAGTAGCTGTAGATGAAACCTTAACTCGCAGAGGTCCCGAAGCATTTTGCATGCCTGATCGCTGTTGGGAGGGAGACATTAATATTTTTTCCGATAGCCAAGCTGCAATCAAGGCACTGTCGTCGCCGTATTGCACCTCTCTTCTCGTGAACTCCTGTAAGGAGGAACTTAAACGTCTCGAACGTGCAGGAAACATTTCCCTCACCTGGGTTCCTGGGCACAGGAATATAGAGGAAAATGAAATTGCCTATGAGCTTGCCAGGAAGGGGGCGGCAGAACCGGATCCAGCTGCCCCCTTCTCAGACATCGGCCCTTGGCCGTCGTTAAAGGGAAACTACACAACTTCTTTCTAAGAAAAGCGCAAGACAGATGGAGGTGTGTCTCATCGTGTGCCATTTCAAAAGCACTATGGCCTCAATACGATATAAACAGAACGCTTAAGGTGATGGGAACCCCCCGCTATTCAATTTCCAAACTCATTGCGGTGATCACTTGCCACTGGGTGATCGGCACTCATGCGGAGAAGCTTGGAATTCCGTACAGCCCCCATTGCAGAAGCTGTGGGGATCCTGCAGAGAAAGAGACTGTGGAGCACTTTCTCTGCAAATGTCCGGCTCTGGCGGCTAGGCGCTTGAGATTCCTCAGCGTCTCCTTTGGGGATGACTTGATGAAATTCTCTAGCCTAGATCCCTTTTCTCTCCTCCGCTACATCAACAGCACTGGATGGCTGTAGACGGTTTTATCTCCTCCCTTAATCTTTTCACAGGTAGTGGTCCACATTATGGTATCAAAACGGCACGTAAGTGCTACTTGTAGTGTACCTGGGGTACTCTTGCCATCTTACCTACCTGCCTACCTACCTGTCCAGAAAACTGAAAAATTATGTTTTTCGGAACACAAACGAACTGATGGAAGCTCTGAAAACCGAGTAGTATGTACAATATTTAACTAGAAATATGTGAAAACTTAGTAGAAGCTATGAAAGACGTTTAAATGCTGAAATAAAGAACAGAGGATTGGCCACTTAATACCGATAAGAAAGTTTTGTCTAATATTTTAAGGAAATTCAACTTTCTTGCTTCCCTTTGGGAGCTTCAGTAATCTATTAATTTTTCAGATGAGGGCGGAGATCGTAGATTTAAAAAATTAATTTAGTAACTTATTTTTTAACGTGTACAACTTTCAATAGGAAAATATATGTATTTGTACACTTAAGTTCATAAAATTACTGTCCAATTAAAAACATACTTATGGCATCCACCTGATGTAATCGACAATTCCCCTCAATCCGTACACACCATCGAAGTTTTTGAAAACAGTCATTGGCCCTCACACATATAAGATTCAATTGAAATTGAAGTCACATACTGGAGGCATCGTAGCAGTCAACGTTAGTGTCAAATGCTAAGCGATACACGTAAATAACTTGCGATTTGTGGCTCCCCACTTAAAAATCAATCGCCTATCGTAAGACGATGTAGGGGAAGTTGGGGTATATGTGACTTTGGGGCACATTTGATTGTGGCCCTTTTGAAGTCAAATTGGCGCCAGTAATGAAGTTTGTGAATTGGGAACAGTAAAATACACTTAATTCCATTAAGCTTCAGGAAGTTTGGTAGTTAATTTTGGCAAAAATGCATGTGATTTTCTCGTTTTACATAAGCTTCTGCATATTGTGCCAGTGATATGTAAGTAACTTGTGAAGTGAATTCAAATGATATTCTAAGGTGATAAATTAATGTAAAGAACACTACTTTTTTATTATTTCGAAAAGTATTTGGAATTTTAAGGCAATAAAATATTTTAAGTAAGAAAATTAAATTAAGAAAATAAAAGAATATGAGGTACATTTGATATTTTTAATGGGGCCCATTTGACAAAGAGCAGCTCAGTATCAACAAACATCTAAATATAATATTACTAAGCAGATATTTCATAACCTCTTGAGCGCTGCCGTAACCGAAAGAATCGATGCGTAACTACCATTCGGAAATGCGTAGCCTCAAAACCTGCTGTCTGTACGAAACACCAATTGAAAGGAAACGTTTTTTCTAATCACAGTCGCTCTTCGGCAGGCAATGGCAGCCATGAAAAATCATATGCCATTCGGAGGTAGGCCCCGCCGTTTTATGGAAGACATAAAGACCCACGCCACGTAAATCAGAAAATTAGAGAATAGTGAGAAAATGCATAAAATGGGCATGGGACGATATTCGGCTGGAACTAAGACGTACAACCATTTGTACAACAAAGGTTTTCACTTGCCGAGCGAGTCCACTATGTCCAACTGATGCCGGCTATATCATCCGAAAACTCAAATTAAGCGAATATGTTTTAAATGAGCCTTCATTTTCATGGGCCGACACGGTTTACAAGAGGGTATTGGTCAAACCAAGTGCTGATTTTTTTAAAATTAAGCTTTGGAAGCAGCGATTGCTAAATTGAATGAACAATAAATATCGACGGTATTGCATATATTATATTACTTTCGGAAATTTGTATTTCCACAAATCAAATAAAAGCGTAATCAAAGCAGACAAACTATGTACTTTAAAACTTTTTTTTAACGAATTCTTTACTTTTTATATCAAAAGATAGATAGAGTTTTGCGGCATTTTGTTAAGCAGTTATATACAGTTAGAAGGCCGAAAAAAGCGAAATTTCCAGAATTTTTTCTAAGAAAACTTTTACATTTATCGATCTAAAAATTTGTACACATATCTTTCAAAAAAGGCGTTTTGCGGTGGCCACTATATCTCTGAACTGGATTCTTTGAAATTAAAAAACCAAACAGATTTCTTTAAAGTAATGTTAAATCTCTCGACGAACAAAACTAACACTCTACAAGGCTCTCATCAAGCGACTCTGGGAGTGTTCGAGAGAAAGATTCTGCGTAAGATTTCTGGACCTTTGCACGCTGGCAAGGGCGAATATCGCAGACTTTGGAACGATGAGCTGTATGAGCTCATGTGTAAGAGATCAGGTGGAGAAGGACTTGGCTTCCCTTGGTGCGTCCAATTGGCGGCGGTTAGCACAAGAAATAAATTACTGGCGCGCTTTGTTAAACTCGGCCAAAATCGCGTAAGCGGTTTAAGAAGAATAATGTTGAATCTAGTAATTAATCGAAGGAATAAGCAAAATAAATTTTTTTGGCAAAATGACGGTTTCTCAAAAACAACAATCGTTTTTTGACCAAAATTTCGGACTTAAATTGTTTATAAAAAAAATATTTATCGGTGAGAAAAATCTTCGATTAATTACTAAAAAAATATATTTAAGAACCTCGTGTTAAAATTTAAAGTTTGAAACGCATTTTCAAACACTCTGAAACACCTTTTCAAATTTGGGTGTAACTTCGAAAAATTTCACCGGAATGCTATTAAATTTTCTGTGTGTAGGGGTCGGGATTAGTGTAAGGGCGCTTGAGCAATTTTAGGCAAAGTATTATGATTTATTTAACCCTTTCGCGATATTGTTGCCATATGGCAACAGTAAACTTTGAAAGGCCGTCAACACTCTCTTGTAAAAAATATCAACTTTTTTGTTACATATTTTCAAAAATTGAAGTTTAATGGTTAAACAGAAATAAAATAAATAATAACCGCCCATTATCTATCGGTAATACAACATTTTTAAAGAAAGCCTTCTGGCATATATGTAGCACTTCACTCTGAAATTTGTATTTTGCATTTTTAGATTTTTGAGGCATTTTGGGCAAATGTTTTCAACAATTTTTGAATAAAGTATATAGAAAAATGTTCAATCTGTCATTTGGCATATAAATATTTTTTCGCTCGCAGCTTTAAAAGCTGTGCTAATTTTTAAAACTAAGCTTGTTGCCATATGGCAACAAATTTCTCGTAAGGTGTTAACTTGCATTAGATTGCAGAAGAAGTTTATTTGCGATTGAAACGAATACACAACATTTGTTGCCATATGGCAACATTAAAAAAAAATCACATAACAAAAAAAAAAATATTTGTATTGTTATTGGTCCTAAAATAAATACTCAGACAAAAATTTGGATTTTTTGGATGGCGCAATAAAAAGATGTACCGAAAGGGTTAATAGCACTTGGTGGAAATGTTAGGGAGTGGTTTTTGAACAACTCTAAGTACTCACAAAATTCTGGAAATAATAGTTTAAAAATTACAATTAAACAATTATTTGCCTTCCAAATGCCTTCCGCTTGGTTTGACACATTTTAATATATTTTCTTCTAAATTTCACTTCAATTCATAATATGCAATCACACACATATTTTTACATGTTTTTATACTTGTATTCAAAATATTTCAATGAAAATGAAATGCAAATGCATTTATCAATATCATAACTTTCCAAGTTTAAACGAGAGTTAAGAATTCATTGGAATTGACAACAATATTTGGTTGACAGATGCCTGCAAATTAAAATAAAAATACGAACAAAAATTAAGTATTTCAGTTCAATGTTGATGATTGGAATGGGGATTATCTCCATACTACACACAAAAAAATACTGTGAATAGCCTAACCAGAGTCGAACTGGTGAGGGCTGCCCACGCGAAAAGAAGTTCTACGGAAAATTCAATAAATTTACAAACACCCTTCTAGTCAGCGTCTTTGTACAATTTTACCTGCATAAGATCTTCGTTATTTTTTGAGGTGTGTGACAGCACTGACTTCTGACATTTGGCTTTAATAAAATCTTGTGTTTTTATCCGATTGGATACCACACGTCCGTACATTTTCCTACAAACGAAATCGCTCGATGTGGCAGTACTGCACGTAGGAATGAAGTTGAGAAAAACATTTGTTCTCTTTTCGCACAATATTCGCAATAAGGAAACAATCTGTTTAATCATTTATGTATGTGAAT
>JAYXIM010004372.1:0-14209 GCA_037575425.1 Anastrepha fraterculus | reverse complement strand
TTAATTCCCACGGCTGCCTTTCTCACCTAGAACGGATATTAATGAAATAGGAATATTTCATAAACAAGTGCAGAACACATGAAATAGGAATATTTCGTAAACAAGTGCATAACACGGTTGCCAGCACACTTTGTGGTATCAGCGAAGTATCGACATTTGACACCGCTTAAAGTCACTACACCAACGACGCTACAGTTCTGCTAACGTCATGACTTGCCGGCGCTGCTCGACGTCGTAGGTTAAGTGGTAGCATAGTAAGAAATTAATTGTTAGTCCTAAGATAGGCTCAACACCGAAAGCTGACCAAAACGGCAGCTGGGAAAATTAAATAAAAGTTTAATAAATTTAAAAACGAATAACTGGCGCCCAACGTGGGGCAGCGCGCGATATTGAAGTGATTAAAAAATAATAAAGTGAAGTAACAACGCAAACCAAAGAGCGTTGTTAACTTAACCTAAAGCAATAAACGGTGGTAACCTAAGGAATCAACGGTATTAAGGAATCAACGATAAAGTGAAGTAACAAAGCAAAACCAAAGAGCGTTGTCTGCGACATACTAAAGGAATCAACAGTAAAGGAAGAAAGAAGGCGAATCAACGAACTGCAGTAACCTGAGGAAGCCAGCAGCTTACAGTTTATTGAAGTCATAAGCCATTTTTAAAATACTAAATTCTAAGGATGATGAGGTGAGTGAAGTGCTGAATATAAATTTCAAACTGAAAATTACTTGAAAATTTGAAAATTGAAAATAAATAAAAAAAAAAAAAAAAAAACGTACACTTTCTTGCGAAAATTATACCACAATCTGGTGAATGTTAGATGAGCGAGGCATTAGAAGACCTCTTTAGGAATTTAAATTTAACAAGTAGAGAAGCCACAATGAACGCGGAACAAGTCAGTGAGGTAGTGAAAGCGGAGGTTAGGAGAGCACTAAGTGAACAAAAAATAGAGTTTGATAGAAAGCTACTTGCTTTACAAAATCAGGTAACAATAAACAAGCCGAAGGTAGAGAAGTATAATAGGGTAACAATTAACCCTTTGACAAACTGCGACATTACGCTAGACGCAATAAAATCCCTTCCGGAATTTTTTGGACATCAGGGCACTTATGTGTCTTGGCGCGAAGCTGCACATAACGCATATGAGTTGTTTAGAAGGTACGATGGTAGTGAACGCCACTACCAAGCCGTCACCATTATCAGGAACAAAGTACGGGGTGCTGCCGACGCAGTACTTTCCTCTTTTAACACAGTGCTCAACTTTAGTGCCATAATCTCCCGACTTGACTTCACCTACGCGGACAAACGTCCGATATATTTGATAGAACAGGAACTGTCCACATTAAGACAGGGCTCAATGTCATGTTTAGAGTTCTACGATGAAGTGGAAAAGAAGCTAACCTTATTAGCAAACAAGACGATAATGTCTTACGAAAGTGGTGTGGCAGACACTATTAATGAAAAATATAGGGCGGATGCGCTCAGGGTGTTTATTTCAGGGTTAAGGAAACCCTTATGTGATATCCTGTTTGCATCTAGGCCGTCAGACCTCCCGTCAGCCTTAGCTCTGGCACAGGAAGTAGATGCTAATAACGAACGATACGCTTTCGCGATGAATTTCGCAAATAGATTTCAAGAAAAACCAATCGGGAGTCAGAATCCTGTTAACCCTAGGTCACCTAACCTTGAACATGGTGTGGGCCACAAGAATCCGCATTATTCAGTAGGTAAACAACAGAATAAGCATGTCAGTCTCCCACAGAATTACGGAAATACCCAGAAACCATTTACCAATGGTAATTACTCAAGCCAAAGACGCGTGGAACCTATGGAAGTAGATCCTTCCATATCTCAATTTAAAAATACGGCTAATAATCCTGGTCAAGAACAATATGGTAGGCCACAGGGGAACATACAAAAACGCGCGGCGAACTCGGGACGATACACAGGACCTAAAATGCAGCGCGTAAACCATCTCACCGATGTGTGGGAGTCGCAGAACGAATCCACATACAACAACGAAGCGGAGCAGATGACAGAAAATATAGAAACCGATGAGGTTAATTTTTTAGGGCAAAATCCCTCCTTCCTTGGATTTCAAGGACACTAGGAGGGAAAGAGATCAAGTTCCTTGTCGACACTGGGGCGTCCAGGAGCTACATCAAGCCCCTCCCGGGACTGAAAGGAATAAAGCAGGTGGAAAACCCATTTGCGGTAAAGTCTATCCACGGCGTTACCCTCATTAGACGAAAATGCAACCTTAAAATTTTTGGAGTAGTAGCAGAATTTTTCCTACTGCCCAACTTAACGTCATTTGATGGTGTTATTGGTTTAGACCTACTCAACAAGGTACACGCCTCTATCGACTTAAAAACGAACGTAATTACACATGATTTTGGAAAAGAGACTATTTTATTCGTATCTAGCGAAGATATTAGTCACCTACAACTGCAAGCGAGGAACGTCCCGCAAAATCTAAAAGAAATATTTTCTGAACTGATAAGTAGTATAAATGGAGTGTTCGCAGACCCTAACGAGGCACTACCATATAATACAAATGTAGTGGCGACAATTCGCACTACAAGCGAAGACCCGGTCTATTCGAGACTGTACCCTTACCCACTAGGTGTTTCGGACTTCGTAAATAAGGAAATTCAGGAACTTCTGGCAAATGGCATTATAAGACCATCCAGGTCACCTTATAATAACGCTATTTGGGTATTAAAAAAGAAAGGCCTCGACGAAAACGGCAAAGAAAAAAAACGACTAGTTATAGATTTTCGGAAGCTTAATGAAAAAACAATTAGCGATAAATACCCGATCCCGGATATCTCAGGGATCCTATCGAATCTAGGGGGAGTAAATTTTTTACCACCCTTGATCTTAAATCTGGTTTCCACCAGATAAACCTGTCAGAAAAAGACAGAGAGAAAACGGCTTTCTCCGTCAAAAATGGAAAATATGAATTTTGCAGGATGCCATTCGGTTTAAAGAATGCTCCTAGCATTTTCCAGAGGGCAATAGATGACGTTTTAAGGGAGCATATAGGGAGCAAATGTTTCGTCTATATGGATGACGTTATTGTATTTTCAAAGGACGGGGAGCAGCATTTAAAAGACATAGAAGCGATTTTAAGAAGCTTATTCGAGGCCAATATGAGAGTTTCAGCGGAAAAATCTCGATTCTTTAAAACAGAAGTCGAGTTTTTGGGATTCTTAGTAACACAAAATGGAATCAAAACATGCCCGGATAAAGTAGATGCTATCCGAAATTTTCAGGAGCCCACCACCCTGAGGGGGCTAAGATCATTTTTGGGCTTAGCAGGATACTACCGCTGCTTTATAAAAGATTTCGCCAAGATAGCGAAACCACTTTCAAGTATAATGAGGGGTGAATATGGCCGAGTTACTGCGTCTCAGTCGAAGAAAATCAAAATTGATTTGACCAAAGAACAGAAAAAAGCCTTCACTACCCTAAAGGAAGTACTGGCATCGGAGGAGGTGACGTTAACCTACCCCGATTTCAGGAAACCGTTCGAACTCACTACCGATGCCTCCTCGCATGCAATAGGTGCTGTCCTATCGCAAGAAGGAAAACCTATAACTATGATCTCCCGCACTTTAGCCAGTTGCGAGGAACATTTCGCCACAAACGAAAGGGAGTTGTTAGCCATCGTTTGGGCACTTAAAACTCTTAAGAATTATCTATATGGCGTGACGAATCTCACCGTTCACACAGATCACCAACCGCTCACTTTCGCGGTTTCAGATAGAAATCCAAACTCAAAAATAAAGAGATGGAAAGCATTCATAGACGAATGCAACGCAAAGCTTATCTACAAACCAGGCAAGGAGAATGTAGTCGCAGATGCATTGTCTCGGCAACACATAAATGCCTTGGATAATATGAGCACTGAAACGATTCACAGCGAGAAATCGTCGACTAACACAATTGAAAGAACGGAAAAGCCGGTTAACTGCTACCGCAACCAGATAGTGGTAGAAGAAGGAATCGAACCGGGGAAAAGAACGTTCATTATTTTCGGGAAAAAAACCCGACATTTAATCACATTTAAAAATAAAGAAGATTTGATTAACCTCCTGCAGGAGGCGGTAAAAGCGGATGTGGTCAACGCAATATATTGCGACCTACACACACTGGCCTTATTTCAAGACGAATTGGTCGGACTTTTTCCAACAACCAAATTCAGGCATACTGAAAAATATGTTAACGATATATCCGACCCAAATGAACAAGAAGAAATAATCGCGGCTGAGCATAATCGAGCGCATCGAGCGGCTCAGGAGAATACGAAACAAATATTAGAAGACTATTTCTTTCCAAAAATGGAAAAAAAGCTAAACAATTTGCGGCCAACTGTCGCACATGCTCTAGGGCGAAGTACAGTCGCCATCCACAAAAGCAACCCATTGCACAGACGCCCATCCCCTCATATTGTGAAGAGATACTCCACATCGACATATTTTCAACGGGCTCTAAATATTTTCTGACCTGCATTGACAAATTTTAGAAGTTCGCTATAGTGCAGACTTTACGGTCTAGAACAATAGTTGATGTGAAACCGCAACTTCTTCAAATTCTTAATATGTTTTCGGGTACAAAAACCGTATACTGTGACAATGAAAAGTCACTAAATTCTCATAGCATTAAATCCACAATAAAAAATCACTTCAATATCGACATCGCGAACGCCCCACCCCTCCATAGTACATCGAACGGCCAGGTAGAGCGATTCCATAGCACCCTGATGGAAATATCGCGATGCCTTAAACTCGATACCAACATGGACGATATCGAGGAAATAATCCTTTTAGCCACAATAAAATACAATAGATCCATTCACACTGTGACTGCGACGAAACCTATCACTATTTTCCGTCCAGAGGAAAAGGAGGACAAACGAATAACATCCTGTATAAAGAACGCACAGGATAAGGAATCAAGAACCCATAATAAGAATAGGCAGGATAGGGAGTTTGAAATAGGTGAAAAAGTACTGGTTAAGAATAATAGACGACTAGGCAATAAACTCACACCTCTCTATACCGAAGAGGAGATTGAAAAAGATCTCGGCACTACGGTGCTCATAAGAGGGAGGAGGGTCCATAAGGACAACCTTCGTGGAAGTTGAACATTATTAGTCGCTAATAAGAACTCACTTATTACAGAATTGTTTTGGTACTGGTTATGGTACTATCGGCATCGCTATCGGCAGGACGAATACTAGACTACACGAACGCAAAGTACATCCCAGTAGCAGATGGGGACCTTATAATCTGGGAAAACTTCGGACACATCAAACATATTACTAACTTGACCCTATACGAACTGTTACGAGATGAAACGTCTAACGCTACAGACCATTTTCCGCGAACGCACATGAGGAAGTTAATAGACGCAGATATAAACCAAATAGACAGACTTTTACAGCTGATAAATTCACACCATAGGCAGGCAAGAAGTTTGAACGCACTCGGAACAATACTGAAATACATTACAGGTACTCCAGACCACGACGACTTTGACAGATTGACCAACACAGCAGAGCAAATAATCGACTCACAGGACAGACAGTTTACTATCAACACAGAAGTGCAGAAGGAAATTAACAGCCTTACTACTACAGTAAATAAAATTTTAAAATCAGCAAAACAGAACGAAATAGATACAGGTTATCTCTACGACATACTTACGGCAAGAAACAGGGCATTAATAACAGAATTAGACAATATAATCACCTCCATAGCTTTTGCGAAAATCGGGACTCTTAATCCCATTCTTTTGGATAGCTCGGAAATAAATTCAGTTATGAAAACACAGCACTTCACAAGCTTCAACGTAGCCGATATAGTACCTTTAACTAGAATTAAGATTGTTCAGTATAATAATGCAATATACTTTTTAATAAAATATCCTATACCTAAGTTTAGATGTAAGAAAACAATAATTTTCCCGGTAGCACACGGCAATCAAATTCTACACCTGCAAGAACCTACCATAGCTACATGTCAGAACCACACGGTAGCCGTAAAGAACTGTAGCAACACAACTCCGGCATTCTGCTTAACATCATCAACCGAATCCTGCGCGTTGCAACTAATGACGCACAATACCGCCAACTGCGGTACCACCTTTAATAATCTCCCACCTATTACAACGATAGGCGACGGCTTGATTGTTATTAATGATCAAATTGCGATAGTAGAAGAAAACGACGAAATCCCAGTTACAGTCAACGGCACTTACTTGGTGAACTTCGAGAAACAGGTGAAAGTCAACGGAACTTTATTTTATAACGAAAATTCCACAGCACCTTTGAAACCAGAAGTGCCATTGTCCCCAAATATCAACCTGACGCAGCACATAGAAATTTTAAGTGCCCCCTACCTTCACCACGTAAACCAACAGAACCTTCGACATATTAAACATCTGAAAGAAAGCATTGAACGCAGTAACATAACGAATTATGTTTGCATTGGAGCTTTTGTAATTATGGGATTACTTGCATACGCATTTCAGCGCGCAGTTGTAAACAGGAAGAAAATCTCCATAGCCAAGTCCGTCAAGGCGACAATTGAAAACACCACCTCGAGGGCCGCGGACGCCCCTCACTTAGAAGGGGAGGAGTTATCATAAGTTAATTCCCACGGCTGCCTTTCTCACCTAGAACGGATATTAATGAAATAGGAATATTTCATAAACAAGTGCAGAACACATGAAATAGGAATATTTCGTAAACAAGTGCATAACACGGTTGCCAGCACACTTTGTGGTATCAGCGAAGTATCGACATTTGACACCGCTTAAAGTCACTACACCAACGACGCTACAGTTCTGCTAACGTCATGACTTGCCGGCGCTGCTCGACGTCGTAGGTTAAGTGGTAGCATAGTAAGAAATTAATTGTTAGTCCTAAGATAGGCTCAACACCGAAAGCTGACCAAAACGGCAGCTGGGAAAATTAAATAAAAGTTTAATAAATTTAAAAACGAATAACTTAGACAATAAACTTAACTGGAAGTTACACATTGGACAAAAACGACGCGACATCAATACTAGGCTTAAACAACTTCATTGGCTTTTGGAAAAAATTCAACGCTCTCACTAGAAAATAAGATACTAATATACAAAGTAATTATAACACCAATATGGAAATATGGCTCAGAGCTTTGGGGAACTGCGAGCAATACAAATATAAAAATTATACAATAAACGCAAAATAAGATACTCCGTATAATATCAAAAGCAGAGTGGTATATACTAAATGATAATATCCAACGAGAACTTAAAGTAAAAACAGTCCATGAAGAAATACGCAACAACAGCTTAAGACACACAAACCGACTACTAGAACATTCTAACAGGGAAATTCGGCAACTTCCATTAAAAGAGGAAACCGAGACGAGGAGGCTTAAGCGAAAACGACCAACTGACCTGCAGATGTAAATGGTGTCAGAATTTTATGAATATATTCATTCATTAAATAATTAAATTAATTAAATAACGAGTTAATTTTTTTTCTTAGATAAACGTATATAGTGGTTTTGGCTTCTAAATACTGTTGAAACCCAAAAAGAAAGAAAAATTGTAAATATTTTAAGTTGAAATAGAAACAATAATAAAGGGTAAATAAAAAAAAAACTCTCTGAAAGCTTAAAGATGCAAAGGGCTGCCTCTATTGGTATCACCAGAGATTGTAGAACTTGTCCCAGTGCTGTCCTAATGCCATTTTGCACTTAATTATCATGGACTTTCATGTTATTTCGAGAGCTGCTGTAAGTGCAATCAGGTTAAAGGAGGTCGGAGGTAACATTTTTAGGCAGATCTGAACTTAGTACAGTTCTCTTTATCCGCTAACTGGTGTTCGAGGATCGTGCAAAGTTTTTCATGCAGAAGCCTTTGCGATTCTGCAGGCATGCAAAACGCTTAGAGAACGGCGAGTGAGGGACGTCATTTTGGAGATCCAAATTAGTCAACTTTTGTAAGGAATAGCTCAAATCTCTTGCGTCTGCAGGTAACACATCTCTGATTTGGGTTCCAGGATATAGAAACGTAGAGTGATATGAAAGTGTTGATGAGCTTGTCAGGAAGGGTTTGATCGAACTGGTCTCAGAGATCTCCTACCTGGACATCAGCATCCCCCTGACTCTTGTTAAAAGGCAATCGCAAATCTTATTTATCAAGAAAGCACATATCCGATGGAACTCTATTTTCTTGTGTGCTATTTCGAAAATAATATGGCCCCAGTACAATAGACGCTGATAGTCATTGGAATACCACCCCATTCAATCTCCAAACTAACCGGATATTGGAGGATTGGCGCTCAAGCAGAAAAGCTGGGTTACCATTTAATCCTTATTGCAGAAGCTGTGCGTATCTTTCAGTGAAGGAGATTATTGAGAACTTTCTCTGTTAATGTGTGGGTTTAGCAGACAGACGATTAAGGGCATTGCGTACCCCATTATATCAACAGCTCTGGTTGGCTGTAGATATCTGGCTGTTGGGGAGTGCCAGTCTGGTGCTTCAATTATTTCACCTATCTACCTACCAATTTAAACTACTCACGTGAAAATACATCACCTCAGCATTCTTTGCCTCATCACCTACATGGATAATTTAATTCTTATGTAATTTTAATATTAAGATTTACCAAAGTGTTGTTATTCCTAAATGCAAACTTCGCTGGCTGCTCACTAGGCCGGGTCGATTTGTGGGGAGGCAAAAAAAATCGCCCGTTGCTCTGTGAAAATCATATTCTAGGGATCGAAATAAGAAACTTTACCGAAGGAACCATACCTCTAAAACGAATTCTGATGTCCCCCAATTTGGGTCGAACTTTTTAGTTTCTTTTCTCATGTAAAGGCCAAAAATGGGGATATTTTGAAATGATTGCATGGGGACCCCCCAGGGGAGTTCCAGGGGGTGTGCCACTGGCATGGCTGGAACGGCCGTCCAAAGTTAGTGGGGGTCGGTCATACATTTGGACTCGATTGGAGCACTCTAAATGGGTCAAAGTGGGATTTTTCGTTCGACCCAAATTGAGGGACATCAGAATTCGTTTTAGAGGTATGGTTCCTTCGACAAAGTTTCTTATTTTGATCCCTAGAATACGATTTTCACAGAGCAATGAACGATTTTTAAATCGACCGGCCCTACTGCTCACTCTTAATCTTCATATGAAACAGTATTGGTGCTTTCAGCATTAACAAAGACACAAGCTCTAATTTAGCCTCAATCTTATCCTCAAAGTTGACCTCAAATTTTTTCTCAACTTTAATGTCTATCTTCCAGTTTCAATATAAGTAAACGTTCGGTTAGCTTCTAAGCTAATTTTTGACTACAATATAGCCATCAGATTCAGCCTTATTTTCAAATTTGGCTACACTTTTGATATTGACCCTTACATTAACATTACCTTACTTGTATTAACCTTAACCTTAAACCTTACATTAACTTTAACCGTAACTTCACCAATAACCTCATTCTGCTTAGCCTTCGTCACTGAGCCTTCAGCTGCCATTATTTCTAGGTTCAGTTCAACACCAATCATCCGCTTAATCGTAGCTAGCACTTTAGCTCCAAATATTTAGTCTCAATGTCGTCCTTAAATTTAGTTCTTGAATACAATTTTTTTAACTGATATTTTCTCAACAATACAACGTAATTGTATCCAGCTTCCTTCAGCATTTTCCTGCGTTATTTAATAAAGCATGCGGTATTATCACAACAAGTCCCTCTCAACTGCCTATCCTGCCCTTGCTACTTCCACAGAATCCTTACAAATGTGCGCATACTCACCCGTAGATCCTTAAATTAAATGGCAACGTTTTCACCGAAGTCATATAGATGCGTAGCGAATTTAGACGATCCAATGACAATGAGTCCTCATCCACAGTTAGAATACTGCTGCCGCCATTTCCCACGCCACTGCCACTAACACCGCCGCTACCGGCATCGCCACGCAACAAAGTTGCTAACGCAGAATTGGCTGAAGTAGAGCGTGCTGGTGACATGGCATTACCAGCTATTACCGAACTCAAAGTAGTGTCTGTTTGTATTGTGGCTGCTGAAGCAGAGGAAGAGGATGACGTGGCGCTATTGCCTGTTGCTGAGGCAGATGCAGAAACCGCTGCGGCCGCTGCCGCAGCTGCAGCTGCTGCTGCTGCTGACGTGGATGATGTTGATGTTGCTAATTGAGATGCTGCAATTGTTTCACGGTTCAACGCTGCTGATTGTGTTAAGAGTTGCAATTTTTTAATTTGCTGCAAGTGAAATTGAAAAGTTAAATAGGAAAAAAGAATTAACAACAGGAAGTTAAGTGAAAGGTAATCGTTTGTGAAATGAAGAAGACAGCACCTAATTTAATTACTTGAATAATGTGCAGTATTTTTGTGGAAATAAGTGTAGTAGACGTGAGTGATTGAACCGAAGTAGTTGAGTTGAAGTGTGAAAATTTCAAAGAAGACATATTTGGTTTTCAGTTAATTGCATTTAGATTTGTTTTAACGTGAATTTTCTAAGTTAAGTAAATTTCGGCAAGAAACTGAATTTTAATTTGTCAAGCATCACTTCTGTTACTTAACTGCCTTACGCTAACATTAATACAAACATAAATTCTAGTGTTATATAAGCAATTCTCCATAGCACGACGTGGCGTATGAGCGACAAATTGCAAAGAACGTGAGAAATTATCTAAACTCAGCGCGCAAGGAAAAATATACCTACTGCGATTAAATTTCCACCTCCTTTCAAGCATAATAATCTCTTGTAAATTGAGCATGTTGTTGTTTTTGTTTTGTATTTAAATTATTATTTCCCAATCGTGACCGTTTTAACAAATTTTCTATATCAGAATAGGAAATCTGAGAAAATATTTGCATTTATCCTTAATAAGCGACAATTTTTAGAGCAGAAAATTCAATGCCAAATAAATTTCCTGTATTGATTGCTTACCGACTGAACTGTAATAAATCGCTTAAGCAGCTCAGCATAAGATTCAACAAATAAATCCTGATGAAAACAAAATAAATGGCATAAATAAGATGAGGTAAATTTAAGTACCATGTAATTTATATGCCATGACAAACATGATTAGGCAAAGCGGATATTATAAAAGTATAAGCACTGTGAATTTCTGTACACACATAAACATACTCAGTGTTGTGGAAAATCTAAATAACTGCTTCTGCTGAGTCATAGATGGGGGGTTTGGCATTTTCTTTAAATATGTAACGGGTTTATTTCTGTCATATATTTATAAGTATAATGCTTTGTAAATATTTATATTCATACGTGGAAATGAAATTCAGTGTTTCAGCTTTGAAATGGATAAAAGCTTGGTATTTGGAAAACTGCTTATGCCGATGTGTTCGGTCATGGATGCGAATTTTCGTTTTAAATTTGTATTTCGAACCGTAACGTATTTGGGATTATGACTACACTCAAATCTAAGCTTTAAAAATATTTTCATGCATCTCTCCTTATTTCTCTTTATATTTAACGCCTTTGACTGTTAACCATAGCCACCAGAGCTTTTCTGAATTAAAAAACAAAATTGTATAGGATCGTCCAAATGATGAAATGAATAAAATTTATGTAAGTCTGGTTGGACTCACCACATTTATAAACACCCACACAACTAAGAGTAGATTACATTATCCTGCTGTGCGTGCTCTTCTTTTCAATATTTGGCCATATTTTATGCTTTATTTCTGTATTTGCCATTTATTACATTTATTTGCTATTGCTTCTGGCTTACTTATTTTGTTTTCCCTTCAAGCTCGTCCTGAGTTTTCAGCTACAGCAGCAGCAGCTTATTATGTACGACACTGTTTGGCATTTCAAAAACCCATTACTTATTGACATCCTATACAAATTGACTTATTGCCTTGCTTGTTGTCTGCAGACTGTTGGTTGTATACAGTTGGTTGTAGGTTGTTTACTTGCCTTGAGATTTTCTTTAAAATTTTCTCTTACATTTAACCGAGCGAACCTTTTCTAAATGCTCCACGCAACCCTAAGACTTAAGAAAAACCTTAATTGGACAGTTTATATGGGATCTTTTAATTTGCAATTTATGCCCCTGTTGTTAATTTATCCATTGAAAATGCATTTTAGGCATAACTAATAGAGTGCAAGGGATTTTAGGAGCCGTGAAATGATGAAGAAACGATAAAATGTCCATATAACACATATAAACATATAAGGAAACATGGATGGGTGTGCTATGCAAGGAAATTCGAGTTATTGGTTTATTAAAAGCCATAAAGTTTGCAAGCTAAGCTCCGTTTTAAATGCAAATACTCGCATGGCCTGGGTGTACGTGGCGTATGAGTGACCTTCACTATGGCAGCACAAGCATTTTTGAACTTCGTAGAATAAATTATTTCTTATTTCTTATAAAATTGTTATTTCTTATAACTGTGTTGACGTAGGCGGAATTGTGATTTTACATACTTTCGCTTTTTCTACGGACCACACCTAACACCCTTTCGGAAGTGTGTGTGCTATGCACACAATTCCACACATAAGTATTAGGCAAAAGCAAAATTGGCTAGTGATTTTTGCGATTTTTTAAGGCTTTTCAATTTCAATACCGTCTGCATTTATTTATAGAACTTATTTATCTGCTTGTGAGTAGAATTACAATGAACTCTAAAACTGCTGCACCTGAGCACTAACCCGACTAAGATGTTAGATAAGTTGGACGTTGAAAGGCTTTGTTCATAAATTATAGCAAAGTGAGGTCAGTAGACAGTCACTCACACCTTATTTGGCGCAGATACGATTTTTTTTGTAAATTGTTCTATATTTCATAATATTTTGCGCAAACAGAAAAACGGAGTATGCAGGTATTTTATTTATTTTGCTTTATTTCATTTCTCAACATAAAATACAAAAAAGTGTTCACTCATTTAACACTCCGTTGGACACCCATGGCTGGTTAGACTGGCTTTTTCGACTTTGGACGTGAATTTAACACATAGTTATTATAGCTAACGACTTGAGCTTCCTGGTAGCTTCTTAAATTTTCATCTCTATCAATTTATGTATATAATTTTTTAAAAAGGATCCTCGAACAAGCCGAAAAAAGGCCAGTTCCGGGTGCACAATCAAAGGTTTTAAAAGAGGTGTCGACCGAAGTGTTTAATGTAATTAAAATAAGACTGAGAATCACGTCACAGCGTAAATGATGCAACTTAAAAAATACCAACTTTTTATTTATAATTTATATTCTACAGTATCATGACAATCAAGATGAATAGGAGCAGGAAGTGCAAAGCCAAAAATGACTGCACAGTGCAACACCAAAGCAGTGGTTCTAAAATGTTGTTCTGGTACTATGCACGTCTAAGATGAGCCACGCTCTGACAGACCAATCCTCGAAGGGGTTGATAAAATCCATCCATTGGAAAACGGCGGCTTGGTTCTGCATGTAAGCCCTGAGCTTATTGGGAATTGAGGAGCTGAGAATAAGTAAAAAATCCATTACAGACTATTCGCCAGATCGCTTGGTCCTATCTAGGTTAATTTCTTTTTTGATATATAGCGAAAAAAATGCTCAAACGCTCAGCATTTCTAACTATACCTAATATTTAGAGTTTGACAAAAAACTGATTTATTTAGCAAAACCACTAATTTAGAAATCTCTATTTTCGTATTAAACAGACAGCTGCTTCCATTTTCACAACACTAACAAACAATTTGATTGAATTTAACCATTTCACCTATTACAATTTTATTCGAATCTGTACTCAAATGTCGCAGTATTAAATTGTTGGAAGCGTTCGTTTGTTGGTACAATTCACCAATGATTGTTACGATAAATTGAATTTAAATTTTTACTAGCTTTTAGAGCAGTCAACAGCAGAGCAGAGAACAGTAGAGAGAAAGGAGATAACTTGTAGCGTATACAAGCATGAATGCAAGCCTTATCTACCCAGCAGAGAAATTCACTAGTAGTGCGCAGGTAGGTCCACCTTAGCAAAGTTAGAGTCTGGATTAGTTCGTTTTGCTATTGTTTTATTTATAAGAAACAAGTAAATTTTATGAATTATGAACTTAAATTATGTCCCGGTCGGGGTAAAGTTGTACAAAAGTCAACAGAGTATATCTAAGAGAACCAAGGCAGTGGCTGTTTTGACGCAGTCGTTGCTGCTGCTGTCGTATTAGTCGTTGGAATATAATAT
>JAYXIM010004366.1:0-24626 GCA_037575425.1 Anastrepha fraterculus | reverse complement strand
TATGAAGAAAAATATTATTTAAGCTCCTGGCAAGTAATCGATACATGTATTTAAATACTTTTTGCCGAAACCATTTTTTAAAAGGCGCTTTCGCTCCGCAAAGTGTTAGCAAAATATACAAAAAATTACATTCATCTCCAAGCACTTAATGAGTATTAACAAGTCCGCGTTCATACCGGGAAAGGTTTGTTGCTTAAAAACACAGTACTAGTGATGCTGGTGTTCTATCAAAGCCGTTTGTGTTTTCATTCTTCTCAATGTTACTGTTACCTGTAGAAACTAAAAACACTAAATATTGAGTTGGAATCAACGGGGTTGACGTGTGTGAATGGATGGGAAACACCTAAAGAGAAGTCTCAGTGTTGAATCCACAAAAGTCTGCCTGTATGAACGCGGTCTAATGAAACTCTCTTGAAATGGAGTTAGCAGCATTCAAAATAATAAATTATACCACTTTAAATGAGGTATAACAATACTCGCTGGCGGCGAATCTTGTTGAATAACTTTGTGGTAGTTTTCATATGCAAATTTTCCGTTAAATGAGCAGAGCCCAGAGATGGCGAGCAGAGAAGTAGCGAATCGAAGGCACCTTAAAATTTTTGTTTACTGTTCCAGCTCTGACCATTTATCCCAAAACTGTCCGTCGGCCGTCGGTTTTTAACAGGACGGTTCTTAACATAGCTAAAACGACGGAAGGCGCGATTACTCATCTTAGTGCGCCGATTGTTATACTTTTTGTGGCAAGGCCCTTGCCTAAAGTCCTACACATCTTCATTTCCAGTCCACAAAAGCTTATAATCATAGGTGCTAGCAAGATTTTAGAAAGAAAAAATCTGAGCCAATCACACCCTTGCTCCACACTTGTGAGCTCCCCTATCTTCAGATTCCGAAGTTTTGTTTATTCCCATAGCCGTGGAGATAAAAATGCTCATCATTTGCATAAATATGTGGCACAAAATTAATCACCCTATCGGAAAATTTATAGCGGCCGCCGTAGCCGAATGGATTGGTGCGTGACTACCATTCGCAATTCACAGAGAGAACATAGGTTCGAATCTCGGCGAAACACCAGAATTAAGAAAAACATTTTTCTAATAGCGGTCGCCCCTCGGCAGGCAATGTCAAACCTCCGAGTGTATTTCTGCCATGAAAAAGCTCCTCATAAAAATATCTGCCGTTCGGAGTCGGCTTAAAACTGTAGGTCCCTCCATTTGTGGAACAACATCAAGACGCACACCAGAAATAGGAGGAGGAGCTCGGCCAAACACCCAAAAAGGGTATATGCGCCAATTATATATATATATATATGTATCGGAAAATTTATAGTTTTGGCAAATGGCGTCGTACGTCTATCATATTTGACACTTGTGAACTAGAACGCTGCAGTATACAAACAGACAAGCAATGGAGCGGGTGAAGGTTGAAACAAATACTTCCATCACTCACATTTTTTATTTGGGAAGGAAGTTGTTCAAAACCAAAATTGGATTAATTTTGCGCCATTTACTTATGCATTTGTAAGAATGTGCCAACAAGATCGCTTTCAATTAATATTTATTTATCTGTATTTTTTATCCTGATTATTCCAGTAGGTTCATTAACATAACCAGCGTCATTTTTCCTCTCTTAATTTACAAGTTTGTATGTATGTATATATGTATGTATGGATGCACGTATATAAATTAACCTTACCTTCCTTACCGCCATCAGCTGCTGCTATCACTGGTGTCCAAAAACGCGAATTTGCTGATGAAAATAAAAACGCGTAAAAACACTGATAGGGAAAAGTGAAAGAAAGTAAAATTAAGGCGAGCGCAGCTTTTGAAGTAACAACAACAATAATGTGGTAGTGCAACGTCATGAAAATGGGACTGAAAATAAATGAATGAATAAGCAAATGAGAATGGAAATGAAAATGAAAATGAGAGCACGTCGCAATGGCGCGATAATTGCGGTCCTAGCAGTCAGGAATCTGAGGTGTGGGTGCAAGTATCATACATAAATGTACAGTAAATATACAAACCTATGTGTGCGTGTGCGTGTCGATACTGCCGCAGTTATGATTCTGCTGCTGTTGATGTTGATGCTGCTTTTGTCGGTGTGGTCATATTGTAGGTTAAAAGTCCTTCAGTTGCTCAATTAGCGCATAAGTTGCATGATTTAAAAATGTCAAAATAACTTTTGATGAAAGTCATGTTGCGATGAAAGTGATCTGAAAATATCAAAAGTATTGAACTATTTTAAAGTAATCCGAAAGTCTTAAAAATATATGTGAAAGTAATTTTTGTTAAGATCAAGTAAAAAATACCAAATTGGTTTGTAAATCCAAAAGAAAAAAAAAATATAATGGGGCTTTCAGTAAGGTTACCACATCCTTCAATGAGCACATCAAGCAGCTCGCATTTGAAAATCCTTTAACTTTGTTAGACACTTTGTCAAACCAATAGGGCGATTGGTGAGTTCTGGTGATGATGTGTTACCAATGGATTGTTTTCTGTAGGAATGCATACCGTTTTTTAAGATTTCCTACCAGAGTATAATTTTTTTCTCCTACTAGATTGCTAGAACAGAGTGAATTTGTTTGGTTTTGTCAATATCACTAAATAAAAGTACGTACAACCCGTAACTCGTGTATCATCCTAATACTCCAAATCTAGCAAAACTACAAAGCTAATCCAACCTACGCCAACCCTTGGTTCCCTTAAGGTTGAATGTATTATCTTATCCAAAAAATTTTATGGGAAAAACAAAGACAAATTCAGCAACTTGCAGGATCAGTGCTTCCTTAGATACATATATGGAGAAACTGCACGAATTCTGCTTTAGACGGCCTGTGTTATGTTTTATTACTAAGTGTGAAATTTTTCGGACTTTTTTATATTACACCCTTTTTGAGTGTTTGACCGAGCTCTTTCTCCTATTTGTGGCGTGCGTCTTGATGTTATTTCACAAATGAAGGGACCTACAGTTTTAAGCCGACTCCGAACGGCAGATATTTTTATGAGGAGCTTTTTCATGGCAGAAATACACTCGGAAGGTTGCCATTGCCTGCCGAGGGGCGACCGCTATTAAAAAAAATGTGTTTCTTAAGATTCGAACCTACGTTCTCTCTGTAAATTCCGAATGGTACTCACGCACCTACCTATTCGGCTACGGCGGCCGATCATATATGTATATAGGTATCTCTAAATGTGGCCTAAAATAAAAATGTATGTACCTAACTTATATAAATTGCTACAATGTAGCTTAGGGCTTTGAGGATATTCAGAAACGTTACACTCACCGGTGGATGTGGGGCAACACAACTTATATTTTAATATAGTTATTCGATGTGAGTGATCCTTATTCTATTTGAAGAATTTTGATATCCCGTATCCGTTTATTGAGTTAGGATCGCCCGCATACTAATGAATGTACGAGCTTAATCACATATTTTACATATTACTGGACAAATTAAGGCTAATGGTGATTAATTAGAAACCTAATTTTTATTTGATATAAGAAATATATATTTTATTTAATACAAACAGATATGCACAGTTTTACTTTGCCTATCAAGAAGAAGTTTTAAAAGAGAATATTAGGATATGAAAAACCTTGAAAACGTAATGCCAATTTTCTATTGCCCCTTTGGTGAACTGGACCAAATTTAATTTTTTTTGTATCATTTGTCAGTGACTGACTTGCACCCTATTGCAGTCCTCCTCTCAGTAGTTTTAATCGTCACCTGCTAAATATTGGGCGTACCCAGATAACTTACCAATAAAGAAATACATGTGTAAATCAGATAATAGCTGTATTCTTCTTACATTCGACCTCTAAACTGACACTATTAAATTTAGCGAATAACGTGGAAAGTTGGTATTATAGAATGGGTTGGTGCGTGACTAACATTCGGTAGTTAATTTATTATTTCGAAATCAGGACATGAAGACAATGGCCACCCTCCGAGTGCATTTCTGCCTTGAAAAAAGCTCCTCATAAAAAATTATCTGCCGTTCGGAGTATATTTAAAACTGTGGAACAACACTAAATAGGAGGAGAAGCTTGGTCAAACACCCAACAATGGTTATAACAAATTATATAAATACATTCCGCTCATTTACTGCAATAGCCTCATAATCAAAACAAAAAAAATTAGATAGGAACGCAGAAATTGTCACAGGTACTTCTTTTATGCTGCGTAAAAAATACAGGCGATATCTATTAGCAGTTCCTCATCGGATGAAAATAAGTCTTCACTTTTACTTAGTAAGACATTGTAAATTGAAAATTTCAAGAAGATTTTCTCTGCATTTTGGTTTTTTGCGTTATGGCACTGCAGAAATATGTAAATGAGTGAAATACATATACAAAAACATATATAACATAAAAAAGAGGTTATTGTGAATGAGCTCCTGAAAATTACTACGGAAATGCCTGCTAAAAGTCAAACTGTCGGATACATACCATATAGTTTAAGCCCGGGGCGCATTTGTACGATAGCGATAGCAGTAGAATAGCTCGTTTGTTTTTTCTTTCTTGCGACTCGGTAATTTGTCTTCCTTTTTTTGTTCGTGTTTGGTTTGATTGTTTGCACTGTGACTAAAATTTTGCCACTCGGACTGCCAAATTGCAAAAAAAAAAAGGAACTCGTCTTGAATAAAACGAAGCGTCAAACTGCTGGATACACAAATACGGAAACGAGAATGGAGCAACTGTAAGTAAATTCAAAATATAACCGATTTCGGGTTTTCTTTTTCCAACTCGAGTGCAAAAGAATACAACAATTAGAATAAAGGGTGGCTCTAAAAGTCATAAGAGTACATATGTACATACATACACTTCAAACTTATCAGTAAGGCTTTAGACCAGAAATTTTATTGCCCTTGTCAAACATTTATTTACTATAAGCCGATTTTTGAGAACGAAATTAATACTCAATATATTTTTGCTGATTATTGAAGCAATTGCCGAGCACTACTTTTAAAATGCTCCCGATATTGTAGCATTGCAGTAAACGTGGAACTCCATATATAAAGTGGTGCATTTTCCGAATCCGTACTGTTACGATTTACGACATTCAATATTCAAAGTTTATGAATACATATGCACGAATATATGTATGTACTATGTGAAACAATGGAAGTAATATAATCGATATAATTTGTCATCAACACTTTCGAATCTCACTACAAAATTATTCAACACTTAACTCCAAATACATATGTAAACGTAAAGCACATTATCATCACGCATTTTCACCGCAAAATTTCACTAAAACTTTTCTTTAGCCAAAAAGCATCCGGATTATATGTACCAGCCGCAGTCACACACTTTGCACACTGCCCGAGTTCATTGGCCTACCTTGAACTCGAAACCCAGTTTCATTTAATTACAACTGTTGCTTAATTGTTTTGGCGGTGGGGAGCAGAGCAGAGCAACAAGCCAAAGTAAGGAAATCGTTCGGACTACCTCACTGCACATTACGTCATTAAATCTGGCAAAGAAAACACTACGAAATTGTATATCACGTCGAATGTGACTGTGTATGTACATAAGGGTACATATTTGTATGTGTGGGTATACCAAAAAATTGTATGCCTTGCTCTTTGTTTCATTATGGCGCATACATACATGTGCACATGCAGCACAAGTCTATTAATTTGTTTTTTCGTTCCATTTTCATGTCATTCCAATAGTAATTATGCCTACCCATCCTCGACTGAGCTACCTGAGTGTGACAATCAACAACAAATACTCTGCTCAATATCATTACGATTTTGGAGCACTACCCTCTCTCTCTCCCTTTCCAGTTAACACAAATCAATATACATTCCTATTTAACTAGCGCAATGTGAGTGAGCGAAATAACTGCTTATCCTTGATGTTTATCGAAGCAGAACAAAAACAGTTCGTTCTTAAAGCAGAATGGCTTTTTGTTCGTTTGGTGGTGTGAGCAAATCCTTGATCATGCGTATTGGCTGGTTTTACGCCGCCAGCAGAATTCCCCTGCGAATAGTGAAGAGAGCAAAGTGAAACTGAGGTGGTCGACTGAGCGTTGGAAATAGCAACGAAAAATGCAAGAATGACGAAATGTACGATGACTAAATGTGCCGATATTAAAATACTGGATAATGCCTGGTGCTGGAGGATATGCTGATTTTCGACTACAACAACTCCAGCAACGATAAACAACATGCAACAACGCCATAGGGGATGTAACGCGAATAATAAAGAGACGAAGAAGAATAATAGGAACTCAGCGTAGTCAGATGAAGGAGAAGAAGTAGAAGTAGACAAAACAACAAAATGAAACGGGGTTAACTGCGGTTGCTGTGAATCGAAGTTGCTAAGTTGCTTGATTGCAAAGGATGCGAAGGATGTTTTCACTGATGGATGGGCGAATGGATAGTTGGGTAAAAGGAGGAATGAGCTAACGGATGGATGGTTGGATGGCTGGATATGCGATTGCCACAATAATGGTACACTACTAAATGGTACTTGTAGGACCGTTGTAGGTTGCGGGTTGCAGCGGGTAGCACGCACCATCACATGGCGTTAGCTTGACGGTGTGCACCGATACGAGTAGTGGCGACTATGTCGGTTTGTACTATATTTTAAACGTGTATACGGGTATGTATGTACATATCTGCTTTTCGTTTTGCGAATCGAAATTCCAATTTGCATATTTTGATATTCTGCTCGTTTCACTTCACCCGAAAGAATATATTCACAGACACATTTTGGCATACAACATTTTATGCGAAATATATATGTGTACATACATACATACATACATATTTTTGTATTGATAAATGGCGAATGGAGTACAACGAAAATATCTACGTGCACACATTCGAGTATGTATAGTACTCGTATAGTGCAATAGAAATATATTTATGACCTGTCTGCGAAACTCGCCGTTTGTTTGTGGGACACTGTTAAGATATAGAATATGCACACTAATGTTGGACAAGAAGTTCGGCCTGACTCTTTCAGTGTTGCATCGCACTAGAGGTAATTATTGTTATTTATTACTGGCAAAAACTCGAATATATAATTTGTTTTCCCAACTCGTCTAGAATTAAATAAATTGTTCACGCCAGTAACACCAGATTTCATCCAGCGACTTTCAGTCTTTTCGGCCACCAACTTTTAGATTTCGAGTTTTTTAATGTTATTTTTAGAATCAGACATGATATATACTTTGAGATGACATTTTTGAGAAGATCTAGAGAACTACTATAAAAAATCACATCTCTGCACATATTATCGCTGGTCGGAGCACAGGGCGAACACAAAGTCTAAATACATCACATAGTCGAATATAGTCGGGTATAGCACGAGCGGGACTATATGCGAAGGCCGTCCCAGGAAATTGTGTCGGTTAACTATTTCATCCTGCTTCATAACTGATTTCATCGATTTATATCTCTCTTTCACTGAAATTTGAATTTTTTAATTTAAAGTAATGTGAAATCGCTTGCGAAAATCATGCATTTCGAACAGGGTCTGATGTCTTCGTAAGTTTAATTCAAAATTTATGAGTGAATTTCTGATATAAAGACAATTTTGATGATGTGCTTGATGTTTGCGGTAAGATAGCGCGTGAAATCTTCGGTGAGCAAACAGTCTCTTATTTTTATTCCGTTGATTTGCCATTTAGGTTACCTGTAGACCGCTTTTTGGTGCAGGATGAGAGGCCACTGGTTTGCTATGGGAACCCAGCTACAATTGACAACTTTGAAACCTTTTCTACAAAAATAAAAAAAGAAGTTTTTCGAGAGTGAATATTGTATGACAAAACGCTCAACAAACTTTCTAAATATTGGTTTTGTGCATATATTTCGATCATATTTGCTATTATAAATACGCTCGGGTCTAAAAATCTTGCTGAAGTCCTTTTCTGTTATTCGAGAACCTATACATCTATTACTTTCTTAAAGGATACAACCGTTTAGACAATCATGTTTGAGCGTAATTTTTGTGTAAAATCACTAGATATTAGAAGGACTATTCTCTGCATAACTTTCCTTTTCGATTTGATAAATGCCGTTGTTGACTCCTCACCGCTACTTGAGAAAGTCAATTTCAATATTCCTCAGCGAAGTTTACGGAATCATGATGATTTCTGGTTAGGGATGGTAAGAACTAATTATGCCTCCAATGCTCGGATTTTTAGAACTCTGGGTGATTTTAATTCGCTTTCAAATCATACTGGCCTGGATTTTTCTTCCACAAAGAATCACTTCAAATTGGTTCTAAATGAATTGTTGAACTAAATTGTTAGTATTATCTAATAATCTTCCTCTGTAAATTATAAGAAATGTTATATTTTTCTCACTCACTTTCATTTTTTCACTCATTACAATAGAAACTAGTTAGTTATAAGCTTAATTTTACTTTGATTAATTTATTTAGCATTAATCTGTTCTTATAGTCTGTAAGAAACACTGCATTTTTTAGACTATTAAATAATTAAATAAATAAATTAGTTTTTTACGTGAGTACCTGCCGCCGACGGCCTAGATCCATGGGGCTCAAAAGCATATTATTGCTAATTATTGGTTATATTATTGGTCAAGATTTTTATTTCATTTATTTGTATTATTTTATTGTGCGCAGTAATTATAGGTCTAGGTACCAATTGACAGTATTGTATGGACACACTAACCGCCTTGGTAGGGCTCACAGTCCATCTAAGCCTATGAACATATCGAGATGATATTGATGTCTAGAGTAAACAGTTACTATATTGTTTGTACTTGTAAATAGTTGAGTAAAAAAGTCCGGATCTTATTTTTAACGGCATAATGAGACTATTCGTTTTGAATTTGTGACGCAACATTAAATCGCATACCACAAACTGGAGGAAAAGCCTGGCCTTAACGCCTTTCGCGAATGTGTGAGCCAGTATATTAAAAATATTACATATATGCATATGTATTTGTGCATTTTACCTCACTTTTTTTTTAAATACGATGGATTTTATTTCTAAACATTTTACTAATCTGGAATTTGCTGAAATCTTTTTTAATGGAAAGACTTTTATCCAAAGGGATAGAGGTCTTACAATAGTACGAGTTAAGCACATAGAAGCTGCGCCTAGAGATACCGATGGAAGAGCTTCTTCTGAAAAATAACGGGTGATCAATTAAGAGGAGTTTTTTTCATTTACGATTTTTTTACAGATCGCGTGCGAGTTGTGGCAAACTGTCATCGTGGATTTGTTGAACAGCGTTTGGCATTTCATCATGGACAGACTCACACCGCAACAACGTCTACAAATTGTTCAACTGAGTTATGAAAATCAGCGTTCTGTGCCAAACGTTTTTCGTGCGCTTAGACCGCATTATGGTCAACATAATCGGCCTGCCTTAAACACTATTCGACATACCATCAACAAATTTGAATCCGAATATTCATTGGTGGATAATTCTCGACCGAATAGACCACGTCCAGCAAGAAGCATTGAGAATATAGCGGCAGTAGCAGAGAGTGTACGTGAAAGCCGCGATGAATCGATTCGGCACCGTTCTCAGCAACTTGGACTGTCTTATGGAACAACTTGGTCAATTTTACGGAAGGATCTTCATTTCAAAGCATACAAAATACAGCTCGTACAAGAACTAAAGCCAAATGACCTTCCTGCACGTCGCCGTTTTGCTGATTGGGCTCTTGAAAAGATTGAAGAAGATCCGCTGTTTTCGAGCAAAATTTTGTTCAGCGATGAGGCGCATTTCTGGCTCAATGGTTACGTCAATAAGCAAAATTGCCGTATTTGGGATGAAGAGCAACCAGAACAGGTTCAAGAGCTACCTTTACACCCAGAGAGAACAACGGTCTGGTGTGGTTTATGGGCTGGTGGAATCATCGGTCCATATTTTTTCAAAAATGATGATGGCCGCAACGTAACTGTGAATGGTGCTCGCTACCGTACCATGATATCGGACTTTTTGTTACCTGAAATTGAATCTAATGATCTCTACGATATTTGGTTTCAACAAGACGGAGCCACTTGCCATACAGCTCGTGAAACAATGACTTTATTGAGAAGTCATTTCGGAGAGCAGCTGATTTCACGTTTAGGACCTGTGAGTTGGCCACCAAGATCTTGTGATATCACACCTTTGGACTTTTTTCTTTGGGGATTCGTGAAGTCCAAGGTCTATGCTGATAAACCAGCTACGATTGAAGCTCTGGAAGCCAACATTACGCGTGTTATTCACGACATACCAGTCGAAATGCTCGAACGAGTGATTGAAAATTGGACCTTCAGAATGGACCACCTTAAGCGTAGTTGCGGCCAACATTTGAATGAAGTCATATTCAAAAAGTAAATGTCAAAGAATGTCCTTTCAAATGATAAATAAAGGTTTTGAACATAATTTACATTTTTTTTTTTTTAACTATTGAAAAAAGCACCTCATGATTGATCACCCGTTTCTATGTACTCAGCGTAAAAGAATTCAGCACAAAGCTTTGAATTCAAGTTGAGGGCAGTTACTTAACATAAATTATTTATTTAAGTCGATTCGACGTAGAGGTCGACAGTGACCTAAGATTTGTGGCAGTTTTAGGCCAAGTTTACACAAACTGGTGTCCTTAGAAATATCTATAGCGTTGAGTTGTTCATGGTAGGAATACACACTCTAAGCTAGATTCACCGCTTTTAAACGAATCAATGCTGCGGCAAATCCAGATTTAAGTAAACCTTCAATAGTCGTCGTCCGGTGCCCTGCGGAAAGTCAACAACAAAAAAGTTATTATCCAACCAATGTATGGGAAACATATATACACATATATAATTGGCGCGTACACCATTTTTGGGTGGTTGGCCGAGTTCCTCCTTCTATTTGTGGTGTGCGTTCTGATGTTGAGGAGCGTTTTCATGGCAGAAATACATTCGGAGGCTTACCATTGCCTGCCGAGGGGCGACCGCTATTACAAAAAACTTTTTCTTCATTTTAGTGTTTCACGCAGATTCCAACCTATGTTACCTCCGAATTCCGAATGGTAGTCACGCACCAACCCGGCGGCCGCCGTATTTGAAACATAAGAAGACATGAAAACATTTATTTAAAATGAATTTCAAATTATATACTTACATACAGAAATGAATTCGAAATATTTTTGAATTATTTTTAAAATGTTATGTATAAAATGTTAATCTTAAACTATTAGAAAATAGTAAAATTATCCTGTAAGGTTTTAACAAAAATGATGCTTGGGTGTTTTTTGACAAATTCTCCGAAATTAAGTGCCTTTAACTGTTTAGTGGACCTTCCCCTTTAACTTGTTGTGGATCTGTCTATTTTCATAATATAAACATTGAGAGACTCCCAGTTTCATGCCGTCTCTGAATAACTAGTGCCTTCAGAGGCACTTCAGCTGCTAGTAAAAACTGCTTTTATCATTTGATAATTTTGTCCAAAGTAAGCATCAAACTTGGACCTTTTCAATAATAGCTACGCTCAAGCACACTCGACTATAGTGGCCACCATTAATGACGGGCAAGTCCGAGCTGTTTAAAGAATCGAAAATCATCATTGTAAAAGTACAATCGAGTCAGCGATTGACTCGCTGCCCGACTGTATCCTCGAGATGTTTACCGATTGTGTCGAGTCAACTAACTTGTCTGTTATATTATTCATACTAAGTATTTTGTGTTAATCGCTCTTTAAAGTCATATTTTAAAATTTATTGTAACTAGCCATTAAAAATATTTAATAACAACAATTTCCAGTAGCAAACCAAATGACTTTTACACCATCTCTTTATTGTTGTTATAGCTGCACAAAACGTTTTTTACAAATTGGGACTGCAGCTGAAGTGACAACCTTTGACCGGATTTGAATCCGGTTAGTTCTGGTAACGTAGAACCATGTCCTGACACTGTACCAGCGACACCCACTTATTCCATCCATCTTTCTTATTTTCGTATGACATCGGGTGTGTTTTTCTTTGGCTGCATGAAAACTCCAAACATCGATAACTTTGATTTGACAGCATAGACTGACACTTTGAGTTAATATTCCTATTCAGCAAGGTTTTTTCAAGTCAACATGGATCATTTAACGTCAGAACAACGCTTCCAAATTGTGAAAATTTACTATGAAAAAAAAAAAAAAATTAATAAATCTCTTCGCGAGGTTTATAGAACATCGGTCCTTCAAAATGAAAAGAGCTGCCGTTACGGTGAATGCTGAGCGCTATCGAGCCATGCTGACTGAGTTTTTGTTTTCAAAACCTAATCAGCTAAACATTGATGATATTTTGTTTCAACAACACGGCGCAAATTGCCATAGAGCCAGATTTAGTGGAAAAGGTAGTCAAAAATTGGACAGATCGAATGGACCATGTAACTCGTAGTCGCGGCGGACGTATTCCGGATGTATGTAATATTAAAAAAATATTTGCCAATTATTGCCAAAATTATCTACAACAATATTTCTCTCATTTTAAGTTGTCAAGTTTAAAAAAACACACCCGGTTTTATTACAAAGAAATATCACTTCTTCATTTGTTCAAAGAGTTTCTTTTGAAAGTTTTATAATCGCACACAGGATATTACAAGTTTGTTCACATATTGGTTGTCTGTCACAGCATTAAGGAATCGATATAAATATAGCTACATATTATATATACTAACACATGGGCTGAAAAGTCCCGGTTCTAACACATAGATGCCACTAACTTTGTTGTATTCACCTCCTTTTCACTTAGTACTAACCTTAAAAAGACAGCTGATAAAATTTCATGATATTCTATTCATTAGTTCGTGAGTTATTGTGCCACTAGTGACATTTTCAAAACAATGAATCAAAAAGGATTTCGTGTTTTAATTATACTCTGCTGCTTGATGGAGAAAGATACCGCTCAAGCGAAGCAAAGGGATCAAAAGTGTTATCGGGACTCCGAATAATGGTTTGCTAACTAAAGGGTGATTTTTTAAGAGCTATAGGGAAGTTTTTCAAAAAAACACAGGTAAAATTCAGAAAAATGCATGAAGTTTTAATTTAAATCGATAGTACAGTCCATATAATTTAATATTTGAAGATTATTTCATGCAAATGTTGACCGCGACTGCGCTTCAAATGGTCCATCCGCTTAGTCCAATTTTGGCATACTCTTTCCAATGTTTCGGCCGGTATCTCACATATAAATGCTTTAATGTTGTCTTCCAATGCGTTAATTGAAGCAGGCTTGTCTGAATAGACATGAGCTTTAACATAGCCCCACAAAAAATAATCTAAAGGTATTATATCGCACGATCTGGGAGGCCAATTGACAGGTCCCGAACGTGAAATAAGATGTTCACCGAACTCGCCTCTCAACAAGTCCATTGTTACGCGTGCTGTGTGGCATGTGGCACCGTCTTGCTGAAACCACCTGTGATGCAAGTCAAGCTCTTGCATTTTGGGCAAAAAAAAGTTGGATATCATTTCACGGTAGCGCTCACCATGCACAGTTATGTTACGATTCGCAACATCTTTGAAGAAGTACGATCCAATGATAGCTGCAGCCCATAAACCGCACCAAACTATGACCTTTTCGACATAATCGACAATTCTGCTTATTTACGTACCCATTGATCCAAAAATGAACTTCGTCGCTGAACACAATTTTTCGACTTTAAACTTTCTTAACAGAACACGCATTTTTAGGTATAATAAAATTCAATGATTTGCAAGCTTTGTTCGTTTGTAAGACGATTCATGGTTAAATTATAGACCAAACTGAAGATGTTTGACAGTGAAACAAAACACGAAACGTACGTCAGCCGTTTAAACCAACTGTTTAAAAAGATATGGTAATAGCTAAAAAATCACCCTTTACAAACGTGATCGTAAAGACACCGATGATGCGCAACGCAGTGGTCGTCCAAATAAGGCGGTAACACCAGAAAACATCAAAAAAATCCAGAAAATAGATTTAAATGATCGAAAAGTGAAGTAGCGTGAGGTAGCTGCGTGTAGATATCAAAAAATGTTTTGGCTTTATATTGTATGAAAATTTGATTATGAGAATACTCCATCCAAAGTGGATACCGCGTTTGCTCACGGTCGGCCAAAAACAAGTCAATCAAAACAATGGAAAAACTAAATAAATTGATCCCAGCGACTACTGGTTGTTCGTAGACCTAGAAAACATTCTCGCCTGTAAGAGATTCCACTCGAATGAAGAGGTTATCGCTGAAACTGAAACCTATTTTGAGGCAAAAGTTAAATCGTTCTACAAAAATGGTATTGAAATTTTAGAGCGGCGCTGGGATGATTGTGCTATTCTTGGTAGAAATTACGTGTATGAATAAAGTTAATTTTGATTTTCAGCCCATGTGTTATATTCCAAATTACTTAGAATTCTAAGAGGAGTCGGTGTACCCCTCTGCCCGCGCATCCGATAACTTGTACAACAATTTATATTTTTCAATGAAACTGGGTACACATATTACTCTTTTTCCAAGTTAGCTTGATATTGAAAATGAGCCAAATCAGTAAATAATCACGTCAACCTCCTATACAACGGCATTTAATAACAAAATCGATATATCTGTTATAAATGATGCAAAATCACTAAAATATGGTAAAAGTGATAAACTCAAAAAGGCAAAAAAGAGGTCCGAATAAAATTTTGTAAAATGTGCTGTTTCCCGCCCACGTTTGTGCAAATGATCGAGATAAATGACACCCTCTTTTTATATGTTAAGACCGATTCTGTTAGATCTGTCTCTCTGTCTGAAGTTAAATATGAGCTATAACTTTTATTGCCCATGAGTTTTTTGTTTCCAAAAAGGGTAAAGTTCCTTATTTTTTTGTTTGTTTTTGCTAAAAGATCTACATGCTCACATTTGTTCGTACCGAGCTATTCTTTGAATAGTTCATTCGTAGTACTTGTTTGCATGTTTTGGTGTTATTTTTTTTATTTCTCTAAATCATTGTTACCGTTTCAACATCAAGAATTCCTTTAGCATATTTTTCCCTCCTGCCTTTCAGTTACAATTTCTTTCTTTGGATCATATTTTGCCTTTCAGCTAAGCACACACACGCACGTTAGTATTTGAGTATTCAGAAAAATTTGTTCATATTGAAATTCTCGTCAGTATACAAAATTAGATTTTATTCAAAAATGCGTGAAAGAATCAGTCTGTAAAGTAGTGTGCATGTATGTGGACGTATGTATTCACATGTATACCAATATTTTTTTAACCCTGTAGGACAAACTTCAAATGCACAGTTTGGCAAATATCTAAGCCGAATTTAGCGCTCTTCGGCAAGTACGTAATGGTTATAGTGATTCGATTTTTACCAATTTGAAAAATTTTAAATTTGAAATAGTTGAGAAAGAAGTATAATAATAATTGTAAATAACTTTTAAACAATGCGCCCTGTTTCTTTTGTCCTTCTAGTCTTGCGTGAGATAAAATACCTGGAGAGGAAAATATGTGTTTGTTTATCAAAATTTTTCCGGTTTGGCTTTAATAAATAAATTAATTGTAATTGAATCTCACCCAACTAATTGTTAAGGAAAGGTTTTTGGGAAAATATTGTCTCAAATTTAAATCACTAAATTTGCTTCTGGCGAAAGACCAAATGCATTTTTTGGGCTTAGAGTAATTGTTCCGAAAATATTACACTACCGAGTCACATATTAGTATTATTTTTATTGTTCAGACATGGTGCAATCATCCACTGATGTGGCCTATTATCCTTACCCATCAGAGGTTTCTCATGAATGTCAACTTTTTGTTCCATATGAGTAATGGATTAAGAGTCGCTCCACGTAGGTGTACGAATCTTCGGCTGCAAAAGCTCGCGAAAACGACGGATGCTTTTTTCTAATAATTTAAGTTTTCTGAAATTATAACGAAGACTACAATGTTCGGTACAGTGCGCAGTAAGAGTTCTTAAGCCCTTTCTGTCCTTTTTAATGTTGTTCTAGAAGGGATAATTTGTTTTGTTTGCATTCAGTATCGTATAAATTCCGTGTATTCTCAGTTGTTGATAACTTTCCTTATGTGACCTTTGGCAAGCCCGAAAAAGGGGTTTCGGTCCATTGAATATTGACATAGTGCCTAAGACGTTGTTCCCTGCCCCCAAAGTATTAAGGGAAGTGAATCTATCCCGAACGAGTTTAGATGTTATTATGTGAGTCTGTAGTGCACATAAAAATGCCTTGCTGTGTGAAAAAAAGCATATATGCCGAAGTTGTGCCTCTTCGAAAGAATTCCTTGCCAAAAGTTTATGTATCATGAACCTTTGCTTGAAAAACCGCAAGATAACCGGCCATTGTTATGACCATTTTCAAGGTTTGCCCCGATTTCCGGGTCAGGTTTATTGTATAGATTACCAAAATTACATGGCTCCCGATGAAAAATATATATTCTAGAGAATGTAAGCGCAGAAGTTATTGTATCAAGTATTAGTACCACAGGTGAAATTTTCAGTCCTTGTACTTGTAAGATAACGTTCTTTCTTTCAAGGGAAAGTTCTATCACAATAGGGAAAGGAGATATCCCTATAAGTACACTGACGGAGTTTGTTGTACTGACGCACACCAATCGTAGCAATTTGCGCAATTGATTCCTTAAGACACAATAGGTGACTATTAGTTTTACTTTTCCACGACAGTATACAGTGTAGACAAAACGTGTCTTTGTGCATCCCACAGTTGGTTCTATGATATGATATAATTTCCTTCTCCGAGTTAACGGTAGGAAGATTGAGTTTTCGTTTTGGATTTATAGAAACTTCTTTAATATCTCACCTCTTTTGAGAGTTTTTTTGAGAGCAAATACTATCTGAATGTTGAATTGAGATTTCTTTAACTCGTTGTTATAAGAAGTTGGCGCAAGTTTAAATGAGCTGTAATCACCCTTGTCTTTTGTTGTCCATATTTCTTGCGCCTTGGGGAAAATTGTCTTCAATATCTAGGCGAAGTGGTTTAGCTTCGATCTCAAGCATTTATTCAGTCAAACTCGACTTCTTCAATGGTGAATTTTAAAACGTGGCATGGGGTCGGGGAAATAACCGATGTCGAATACAATGTGTCTGCGATCCGACATGGATTCTGCACCTGAGACCCGCCCATATAATGATAGTAGAAGTTATTTAATGGCATTAACAAAGTAAACGATTTATAGAACTTATATTTAGGGGACCCGGTGGTCTAGAAAAAAAAAATCGATTTTTTTTGTTTTTGTTATTTCGAAATTATAGTATCTTTCATACGGAAATTCCCAATATTATAGCTTCTATAGGTAGAGAGGGTCCGCGCGCTTCTGTACCTTTAAACTTTAAACTCATTTATCTCAAAACGACTTTTTTCGGTCTGGTGTTGTCAACAAAAAACCCCAATTTTTGGAGTGTGAAATTCAAAACCACGCTATTTTGTAAATTTTTTTTTACTCTAGTACGGGACACAGCTATAGTCATACTGATTAACAATTTTTTTTAATTTTTGTGTTTCAGATAAATTGAAGAGCCAAAATGGGCAACACCGTTCAGGTCAACTTCAGCGCCATTTTAAAACTTATTAAAATTAATGAACAATTTTTTTTGTTTTTCATTTTTGTATGTGAAAGAAGTTAAATAAAAAGCCTAAAAGTTTTAAATGTCGTTTTTAATTTTTTCAAATTTTCCATTTTTTGTTTGGCCTTAGAAATTCACTTACAATCGAAAGAATATCTTTTCAAAGTTTTAAGTTTAATAGAAAGTCTAAAAAGTCCCTATAAAGACAGTGCAGTGATGGGCGTGGAACGAAAGATGTGTAAGAATGGAAACTTTAATCGCGTTTATCTCGAATATGCTTTTTTCGCGCTGTCTAAGATATCAACTTAAAATTTTACAGGGATATTCTCTAACATATTTTTCTTTGTTACTTCAAAACTAAATTTTTTTCGTTAAAACTAGGTAAATGCAAAGATAACTTATTTTAATGAAACATTTTTGTCTGCCTGATTTCAGTTGGTGACAAGAGGCTATACATACCACGGCGCAAATTAAGCCGTTTGAGCAGCTGTAGCGCCGACATTTAGTATTTTTTTATTTAAAAAAAATTTTCGTATATGAATTTAAGCATGAATATCAATATGTAATTTATTTTAAGATAATAAAAACTCCCAGCTTTTCGCAAGAAATGATTGAAGAACTCGATGTTTGGAGGAGCTGGACCCCTTAATGCAGGCTTTTTTACAAATAGAGTGACCAACAGTTTTATGCCGCCCCCGAATCGCAAATGGATTTTTATGAAAAGCCTTTTCAACACGGATATACACTCGGAGGTTTGTCATTACCTGCCGAGGGGCAACCGCAGAAAACTTTTTCTATAATTATATAATTCTCTTATATTTGTGAATAACAACCACTTTCTCATATTCCATGTAAAGCGAACTGCATTCTGTGATATCCTATTCACCTTTTAATCCGATGCATCTGCGTAACTTAATGAAAGCAAAATGGCACAATTGATGAAAAATAAATAAAAAACAACCGCTTACGCCTACAAATACTATCATAAGAGACCTTGGGTGTTCGCCTCTTTCGCGAAACATTAACAAAAACAACAGCAAACCATCGTCACCTTGACCTTGAAACCCACATTTAAAATAATTCATTTCTTAGCGGGAAAATCAAATACCAGGCCGGGATATTAGAACGTAGAAGGGCGGGCGTTAAACAGTTTCATACAGAGCAGAAAATGCCGGTCCATTATCTCATCAACGACCGAACAAAACAAGCCACTGAAGCAACAACACCCTCAAACCCAAACACCCCTAGTCAACCGAGGGAAAGTGCACTCGAATTGTACCGTTTCCGTGCTCATTTGGTGCTTCTATCTACTTTCATTACCCCAGCTAGCCTTGCTGGCGTTTTAAGGCAGCCACACTAAAAGCAACAACAACAAAAATCAACTTCATCAGCCGCAAATTCTCTCATTATCTTTTATTCATTTCGTTTCATTCATTCTATTCATTTACTTGCCTCGTCGTTTACCGGTGCTGTTCCTCCAACAGGAGCCGTCCCGCCTTACTGTGGCTGTTGGTTGCCACTCGGTGCACATGCCACACTTTGCTCTCTCATGAATTTTCACTCATCAACGCAGCATCCGCCTCCGCCAGTGCCAGCATCGGCAACAGCACGACAGGAGTAAAATTTTTAATGGCGAATGAAATTATAAAGTCGTAAGAGAGAAGACAAAACAGAACCTGCAACGTAACCATCGGCGAAAGTTGGAGAATATGAAATAATGAAAGTAAAAAAATATATATATACTAGTAAAAATAATAACTAGAATTTGGCGCGAAGTCTGTGCTCCACTATGAGCAGCATGTTGACAACTATGCACTTATGAAGTACTCACAAACATATACATATGTACATATCACCAGTCAAAGCGATGCTTGAACAACTAAATTCCCTGTTGAGTGTATTAATTAGGATAATTAGGACTTTGCTCTAGTGCACATAAAGGATTTTGCAACAGGTCCGCTACAACTTTAATCAATTATCGATAAGGCTACAGCTGCCAATATATGAGCGAAATACTAGTGGTGAGGCTCATTCTGCGGAATCGACTTTATGAATTTCGGGCAACGGAAATACATGATAGATTTATTAGGCGCCTCGAAACTCCGAACTCACTGTTTGGTGGGAATTATGGTTCAGGGGTATACCGACAATAGCGATACAGTTTTTGGGGCCTAGAACTGATAAAATGCATCGTACAAATTTGCAGTTTCAGCAGGATGGCACCAATTGAACACAAGAAGCCTTGAATTTATTGCATGAAAAGCCACCGAGTTTATGTGATTTAACGCCGCTCAAATATTTTTTAGTATAAGGAGGCACTTCACAGACATTTTCATCCTGAACGCCAACATATCTCGAATTCTTCATGAAATTGAGCCGCATTTATGTGGGATTCCATCCAAAAGTTGCCAACTACGATGTGTTACCTATAGTGAAACAGTCATTTGCCCGAAATTATATTCCCGAAATGAAGCCCTTGAATTCATAGGGAAATAAAACACTACAATAGTGGCAATATCATTTAAATTTTTTGTTTTATGCAAATTCAAAGTTCGAGTGCTCTCACTGTAAACCCCAGTATTACAGAAGTCCTTTGTTGATAAATTCTAGCCAATACCGCACCAACAGGAATATAAAATTAAGTTTTAAATTTCCTTGCTGGTTCAACATTTCGAGGTGTATTTGTTTGCGTAAAGTTTCTAAAATTCATGTTTAATTTGTTAATATTAAATTAAATTTATTAGTATTGGTATGTAATGGGCTATTTTTTCCTGTGTTAGGAAACTTATTAAATACATTTTTGGAGGAAGTTTTGATCTATTATTAATGAATGAATTTATGTCGTTCCATAAGTTTGGTGTTGTAGAAATGCACTAAGAGATTTATCATTACCAACCTAAGAACGGCCGCTACGATTGTAAGCACCAACTGCTTCTATGATTTCAGATTTTATACCAAAGAACGAATGGTAGCCCAGCACCTTCTCCATTAAGATGACCGTACGTTTGAAGTATGGAATTAATGGTGGTACATGATTTCTTCCGTATTGCCCACGACTCCGCTTCAAACACTGCATCTAGAAAATTGCTTTTTCTTCCCTTCTTGAACATTTTGAATAAAGAATTAAGCGATGTAATAATACGTTCACATATAAGTAGATGATCTACTTTTTCGCGCTTAATTCAAAATACGCAATTTCCCATACACAATTTCTCTCCCGAATTCTGAGATTAAAAAATCATCCTAGATAATAACGATACGTTTTGCCATATAACCCTGTGTTTTCTGTGTTATCGATAATTATTATTACGAATGTAAGGAGAAACATCAAAATAAAAACTAAATGAAATGGATGCCGGCAAAGAAAACAGGTCTGTAAGCATAATTCTAATAAAATGTTTGTTAAATATTATTAATTATGGATTCATTTTATAGAAAAAAGCTTTTGTACATAAACGTTTTGTCCTCTTATTACTTATTATAAAATGTAATATAGAATATCCCATGCGATTGCTGCCATAATTTTTTGCAACCTCAGTAAACGTCGCATACGGATTTCCTCGAACTGTTTATTATTAGCAGCCATTTGCCCAATTAAATTAGCTATTCCTTCTCCTTGTATTTTCTTCATATCGTTAATAATAATTAAATAAACCAAAAACACCGAATATTCCACCAAAATAATTTCTATGAGGAAAAACCTCTCAAAGCAGTATCAACAGCTGATTGTCAGTTTTCCAGGTAATCTGCCATATGTGAACGGGTAGATTAATTTGGTGGATTTATAGGTGATTAATGCATATGTGAACGTATTAAAGAGTTGCATAATAAATTAGAACGATTTGTTGGTTTTGCGAAGCTGTTTTAAATAAATGCAAAAAATATGTTATTAATAATAATAATCAAAATTGTCGAAAATACAGTGAGGGGTAGCTTATATTCGTGTTATTATTTATGAGACTATTTGCATTCTCACGATGGGAGCCATGGCGAATCCGTACAAAGTGGTAGTAATAGAACAGCTGATGTGTTATTTTTTCTTGCGATTTGGTGGTTTGAATGTCGTTACTTCGTTCATAATCTGGTTGTACTTTTAACATTCAAACCACGAATGTACATATATGTATGTACATACATATATTCGTATATTTAGTTTTTGAAATTTCGGGATTTGAATGAAAAAATTTCAATCAGAATGTGAACGAACGTGTACTACATACTGTTCCCTTTTTCGTCAGACTCTTTTTCGAAAGTTCGGAGTTTTGTTCATCCCACCCATGACTGACAACCATACGTCAATATTTGCCTTATTATTGCTTTGTAAATACTGTATTTACAACTGCGTGTTTTAGTTTCGATGTTAGAGAAATCTTCAGCCATGTACATACGATTTCGAACGAGGATGGCTATGCCCTCAGATGATTGCTTGAGGTATTTCGATTCTAAGGACGCTATCAAAAGCTTGTTAGGAGTCGATGAAGAGCATATGAACATCGTCGTTGTGCTCGTGACACCTTTCAACACGTTTCAAGTGTTTCGTTCAATCCGGGTGAGGCAACAATGAGGGGCTGTTGTGTATTTGCAAAACGGAAGATGTTGTTAAGCTCATCAAATCGCAGTGACTCTAATAGTTAGGTCATGTCTTGCATATGAGTAAGGAACATCTTCCTAAAATCAATTCAACAAATTACAACGCACTGGCCAATGTAAAGGAAGGTTTCTGAAACAGTGGTTCGACGACGTCGCCGAAGATATTTTTAGGCAAACTGAAAATACATAACTGGTGGTCTGTTGACTGGAATCGTGTAACTTGGAAAAGGCTAGTTGATAAAGCTAAAGCTCACCCACTCAAATATTATGGTAATTGCTCCAGGTTGAAAAATTACCCAAAATAAATTAAATCCAATTTCACGGAAGGAACGTCATTAGATACTACTAGGGATGCTAATATTTTATCTTTTGTAATACTGTGCTACCAGAATTTGTTTTTAACAAAATTTTCTTAAACACAGTATATAAATTCAAAAAAAAAACTCAAATAAACTGAAATTTTAAAATTCCAGGATTCCGGGTCCTCTTAAGCTCTACCTCATATTTTATAAAGAGCCCTCGTCTAAATTCTCTTTATGAAATTACTGGTTTGGGAGTAATCTGTGACTCCACTTTTCAGTCTCTTGGTTATTTAAATTTTCTTATAGCCAAATCGAATTCCACATTTGCCTTCATTCTGTGTTTTGCTTTTCATTTTACGGATCCATATATGTACTTTAAAGTCACTAATTACCTCGTTCATACGACCTTAGCTGGAGTAAGTCGGCTTTATTTGGAGGCCATATCAGTATGGCACTCATCTAGACACTCAGTAGACTTGAACGCAATCAGAAGAAATTTCATAGTTCTGCACTCATATCTTTAAACTTCGCCGATCTGATTCGTTCATACAATCAAGGTGTGCATTATTAAATTTAATATCGTTACAAACTACAATAGAAGAAGTATACTTTCACTCTGCATTGTTTTCGGCATTATAAATGGACAGTTGACTCGCCGTTACTCTTAGAGCGTATTCATTTTCACGTACCTCAAAAAAGTCTTCGAAGCAATGACTTATCGTTCCTAGAGTGGGTTAGAATTGCTTGTGTGTCGAATATACTTTTGATTAGAACATTGAATGAGTTCAAAAAGATTTCAAGTTCAAGGTTTTTCATCTTCAAAACAAACTTTTAAATTGTCACTAAATAAATTTTTTAAATATAAGTACTTGCGAAATATGTACATACAAGTATGTATAATTGTTACAAGTACTAACAGTCTATGTACTTTGTAAGAAACCTTGTATTTCTAGATTTACTAAAAAAAGAAATTTATAAATAATTGATTTTATATATTTTTCTATTTCGAAAATAATCATTAATATTAAAAACGAAAACTAGAAGAATTATGAAAGTCGAAACTATAAGTAAGTTGAGTTGAGTCAAAATAAGTGCAAATAAACGAGCGCGAGATTTAATGCGAAGCAAAGCACTCTGGGAGTTGTACTGAGTGAAACGACCACTTTTTTTGTTTCACGACCCAATACTGTGAATATGTACCGAAATTCGGTTGAGTTTATGTCGTTATAGTTAACATTTAGGTTAGGTAAGGTAGTGCTGGCAAATCTGTAAAAAGATATCACTTAGACCTCTAGAGTCCTTGTGTTACCAGTGCTATGTATTTGTAGTCGAAGATATTATTTTAGATAATTCTACAATATATACAATGGCTTAGCTTTTTGTCAAAAATATTCTTCAAGCATGAATCACATTTGTCGAGTCCTAGTAAGAGTCGGGTAGTGGCAAAGTAGGTGTTCCCCTAGCATTTGCTTTGTTGCCTGTATTACACGCATCGCTTTGGATTAATCCCATTTTGGCAGCGTTGTGTGGGATGAGACAGTGTCCCACCAATACACTAACCAATATTTTGCAGTTTTTCTAGACAGTGATAAAATAAAGCTTCCAGTTTTCATACTCCAAGTTCTTGGCAAAATTTTGGGAGCTGCGTAGACCGCGTTTCCGGAACTAGTTCCTCATACAGATCTGTTTCCAGAGGGTGATGGGTGTATGGCTGACGTGCTCAATCTCGACAAGCGAATACCTGCCTCATCGAGTTCGCCAGCTCTCTCATTTCCTTCTACACCTTTGTGCCCTGGTATTTAGTAAATTGTTACCTGCCCTTTTCTGCACAGTTCCCCTATTTTGGATTCCGAGTTAGTCCAAGCAGCTATACTTGCTTTAATAACGGCTTGGTTATCAAAGAAAATCTTTGTCCGAGTATTAGGAGGAGTTAATTCCAGAGCCAATTCAGTTGCTTCTGTTGCGGCATAGATTTCAGCTTCAAATATACTATAGTAATTAGGGAGTCTGAAAGGCTTTGGGAGATCAAATCCCGCCATTTTGGGCCCACCCGTGAAGAGATTGTATGAACGGCATGTGGACTCATTCTGTCATCCATTTGTAGTTAGCATTTGTTGTTGTTGTTGAGTATTTGTACTAAATAATCTTAATTAGCGACTGACGCCATTTTATTACCACTGTTCTCGTGTGTTGTCTTTTTTATCTCTATGTCTGGGATTTT
>JAYXIM010004365.1:0-24631 GCA_037575425.1 Anastrepha fraterculus | reverse complement strand
GACAGCAATCTACGCTTCATAATTATCCCAGTTTCCGAACTGGTTGACAAAATATCCAAAAATACTAGTCCTATTCGAGGCGAAAATCATTAGTTTGGGATGAGTGGAAAAGGTAAAGAAAAAATGACAAATTAAAATTTCAAAGTATTTCGCAAACTTATTCCTTATCATTAAATTTGCTGTTCGAATTAATATAATACTTGTTATTACTTTTTGTTTTGAGTTTAGGTAAATACTCTGCTATATCACAGTTTTTGTTTCGATGCATTGCATGAACAATCTTGGAAGTAGTGGAGATGAGAAGGAGGAGTTTTCGGATTCACAACTCTTCATCCCGTAGCTGAACGGGCTTGTGTGTGACTACCATGATTGTGCATGGCTAGGGCCCGGTTTTACAATTCGCTTGGGTGTGAGACAAAAAAACTGATGGAAAAGTAATTTCAAGGGCAATGGCATATCTGCGAGTGTATTTCTGCCATGAAAAATATCTTTCCACCGGAAATTTCTTCAAACTGGCGAACAAATAGTAGTCCGAGTGATCGGATGGAGCCAAGTCTAGAGAATTGAGTGGATGTAGAACGAGTTGGAATCCTATTTCCTTTAATTTTAGGACCACAACTGCTGAGACGTGAGCTGGATGGAAAAAGGAAAATCAATCGACTTCCTCGATTTAAAGGAATGGCAAATACAAAGAAATAGACCGATCTGGCTGAAACTTGGTGTGTTTTCTTCCACGAGAGGCTGCTTACTAAATATGTCGTTGATATGCGCCAGTAGTGTCATATCTTTGACTTTGCTTGAACTTTTCAAACTACCCTCGTATATATCAGATCAATGAACCCCTCAAAATTTATATCGTTGAAACTTTACAGCATGCATCCTTAGTAATAGAATACTATTTTTTGGCATACAGCTCAAGTGGTCATTTTGTAACTGGTCCAATTCTGGGTACTCTTGAAGTAGACTTCTTCCATAAAATATCAGTTTCTGAACTAGAATATTTGCTGAGTGGTGCACACTGGAAGGGTTATTATTTTCTTTTACATCCTACATATTTGGTTAAACCTTTTTATTTAATCCATACCTTTTTCACACATAGCTGGAAAAGGGACCATAAGCACAAATCTACGAATAAATTTAAATGGAATTGTGTGTTTGTGATTGTTTCTTCGCACTTAGAGTGCTTCAGTGCAAGCTTCTGTGGAAGATTAATGAAAAGTTAGAAAAAAAGTATAACAAATGGCGATACAGCGTATCTGCTTGTTACGTCATTTCGTGGGAATATTCGCAAGTGTTTCAGCTTTGATAGTTTAGAGCTGATCTTAAATAATGTGTACAAAAAATGTGTGAAAAGATTTTCTTTAAAGGAATTGTGTACCGGAAAACACGTACTATGATTCATTTCTTATGGAACTACATACTTGTAAATACATATTGCGGTTTTGTTCGAAGCCAAGAATTGTTTTTTGTTTTTGAGTTTAGTATGCCGAAATGCCATCTCCGCTATAGTACAGAACTTTGTTTTTTGTGATGAGAATTTCGAGAGCCTGGTATCACCAACTAGGTTGGACTGGGCACTGAAGTCATTTGTTCCCTTTAAATCTCTGGGTTAAGATGGAATCTGCGCAGAGCTTTTGCAGAAAGGAAACTCTGTACTAATAACGAGGCTGAAATATATATCTCTAACTAAATTACGCGCCTAGAAGCTGGAGATTAGCTAAGGTTGTTTTTCTATCAAAACCTGGTAAAAGTAGGCACTTGTTTCCCAAGGACTACGTGCCAATTAGTCTCATATCATTTGTATTGAAAACGTTCCAGGAACTGCTTGATTCGTACATTAGGGAAACGACCGAACTTAACCTACTATCGCCAAACCAACATGCGTACATGAAAGGAAAAAAACATGAAACTGTTCTTCATAGGGTGGTGCTATGGATAGAGAAAGCGCTGCACTATAACGAATATACGATGGGAATCTTCCCTGATACATCTGGAGCCTTCAACTATGTGTTTACGGAAGCTTTGATGGAAGCTCTAGAGCCAACTGGAGTCGAACCAACTATTCGAGTACAATTCAAAAAGAGGCTATCAGAGGAACGCCATAGGGAGGAGTGCTCTTCCCTCTTCTATGGAATCTAGTCATGAATAAAATTCTCAACAAACTTGAGGATAGCGGACCAAAGCTGACGGCATATGCTGACTACTTGGCTGTTATCATCTCAGTCAGGTGCCCTCAACCGATGAGTGAAATACTTACAAGGATGCTTAGATAAATCTATAAGGGGACGGAATTGGTTGAACTGGAAGTAAGATAAGACAGACTTAGTACTATTCACAGGAAAGTAAAATATTACCAACCGTTTCTTTATGCAGTTCTTCTAGCAACCATGTTATATATTTATATAGAATTATTTAATTCCGTGCTCATCCAGTAGGAATCGCTAATAAAATTTATTATTGATGAAACTTCTATTTCAAAACATTCATTGGGCTATTCAAATAAGACTGGATTTCAAAAAATTATCTTGGCAACACCATCACAAAAAATATTTTTTCAAATATTGAAAAGTTGTTAGATTGCCGGCAAGTGTAATCTCACTAGAAAATCCCTTTACCTTCATGGCTAATTACTTTCACCAAACGACAAAGCTACGCATTTTAAAATTTTGATAGCCATATTTTAATATTCGACCGAGTTTCAGGCTCACAATTGCCACTGATGGCCTAGCTATCTTCCTTTGTGAAGAAATATCCGCTTATACCACTAAACCCTAATACGCAGCATACAGGAATTTAAGGTCAATGTAATGGCCTTTTAAAAATCACACAATTAAAAAGGCATTACATTGACCTTAAATTAAATCACACAGCCACTGCTCTTTGTAGGACTCGACAAGTATGCATGAGATCAGCATAATTTTCATCCTTGAAGGATATTGCTGCCAAAAGGCTGAACGATTTGTTAAAACTCGCCAAGACGTGCATTAAGAATTACATAAAATAATACTTTTGGCTCCAAATACATGACACTGGTATCACAATGGACCCCAGAGGGTTAAGAGAGATCTTTGTATGGATCAGCCAGCAATGCCTAACCAAACACACGCGGATTCCGCGAGTTCCGAGTATTATAATTGTACTTGCATAGCCACCGAGCTCGAAATGTGCTTCATCATTGGAAAAAATTTGATGGTAAAATTCAGTACTTCTCACTCATCGCATTCTATGCTTATCAAGTTGCAATTTATGAACCTATTGAGCTTTATGTGGATGCAGGTGTAAATCCAAAAACGAAATTTGCTACAGTGAGCAGCACAACTAACTCGAATACTCGGCACGATGTGGAATAAAATAATTGTAGGTCTTCGTCCATACTTTCATGTACAGCAGCAGTGCTTTGAGAGAAATGCACAGGGCTGTCTATATCTGCTATGGATAAGCATCCCAACAAACTTGAATGAAAAAAAAATCCAATGCGGCCATCAATTTAGAGAAAAATCGGAATGAAAAAAGAGTTAAAAAAGCGAATAAAAAATTTTGAAAAATTCTTCGGTACTTACATTCGAATTATTATAGCTAATCAAATCAGTCACCCACATGATGTTTCCAACTGCGTAGACGTGATCGTCACAATTCTCAACGTTCATATAATTTTTCGGAAAACATTAGTCCTATGCAATAATTTCCTGTAGTTGTTCTGGATTTGTTTTGAAAATGTCATGGAACTTTACCGACGAATATAGCAAATGACATTCCATTATAAGAATTGCTTTCCTCGAATCATCTTTTAATAACAACTTTTCCTTCGTACGTGATTTGTTGACGCGTGAGAGTACCCATTGAAAAGAAGATCTACTCCCCAGTAAACGCAAAATAGGTATATTCAACTAAACTGGCTATCTCAAAGCAGTCACAGTTCTTATCATACACATTTTTAAATATTTTTGCCCTGGTGGACCGTCCAGTGTCCAATTGGTATTGGAAATAGAAGCATTATCTCCACTTCACTTTTTAATTTTCCCGACGCAGCTGCAGAATAATGAGTCTAATGAGAAACATAGGAGGCTGTAAGCTAAATATTAGTGACTGATTGCATTGCTCCAACAAGTCACGAGCCAATTTTTGTATTGCAGTTACTGTACATTACTTTATTTGCCAGAGGAAGTCCCGTCAGAACTGCTTCAGCTCTGTCAGAGCTTAGCCCAAATGAACAGACAAGAACACCTGTGCTTCAAAAAACCTTTGCTCCAAAATCAAAGACAGATACTTTTAGATGCAAGGATTTTGCACGGGAATTTTTTTGTCGTTCCTGACATAGCTTTGGACCAACTTGGTTCGCTCGCATATTCTGCAATGCGGTAAATAACTATAGCATTAAGATTTATTGGCAAGTTTTGAACCTTTTTTTGTTGTTTATTTAATTTTAGTTATAATTTTTTTTTTTTAATGTGCTTCATTAGCCTACAAATTCGATTTGACTCATACAACGAGCAATAAAGACGAGCAAATCATCAAAAAAACCTAACTAACAGAGATAAAGCAATTAATTTCGATATTAAAAAAAAACAAATCCCCTGGATATGACCTCATCTCGGGAAAATTTTTAAAGCAAATGCCCGACAGAGCAATAATTTATCTCAGAAACGTTTTTAATGCTGTTATCAAGTTCAAATGCTTCCCAAAGACATGGAAAATTACCGACATCACTGCGATCCCAAAGTCCAATAAAGACGCGACGTTTGCATCGTCGTACAGACCAATAAGTTTACTGCCGACAATATCAAAAATATTTGAGGAGCTACTCTTTGATCGCATAGAGCCCATTATAACAAAAATAAATTGAATCCCCACTATCACTTCTAATTTAGGCGAAAACATTCGTCAATTCAACAAGTGCACAAGGTCACCCATAAAATTAATAAAGACTTCAACAATAAACAAGTATGCGTGGTTCTATATCTCGACGTAGCTAAAGCCTTTGACAAAGTATGGCATCCTGGATTACTCCACAAACTCCAATCTTGGTTGCCAAACGACCACTTTCTAATGCTAAAAAGTTACATCCAAGATAGAAAAATTTATATTAAATATAATGATGCATGTTCATATATTGAGCCTATGAACACAGGAATTCCCCAATGCAGTGTTTTAGGACCCACTCCGTATCTTATCTACACCGCAGATTTACCGGAACCGTCTTCAGGAAATAGCATGATTGCGATGTTTGCAGATGACACTTGGCATTTCATAGAGACCCAAAAATAGCACAAACAAATTTACAAAACGACCTGAATAAAACACTGGACTGGTTCAAAAAATGGAACATAGAAATTAATGGCGACAAAACAATTCAAGTCAATTTCACGAACAGAAAGGTAACCATTGACTCATTAAAGATTGGAAACTCTGATGCGATTACTGATACGAAAGCTAAATACTTAGGCATTACAACTGACTTTAAACTAATAAAAAAAAGAAACGAAATTAAAAATCATTTTCGACAACTGTCATGGCTGCTAGGACCTCAGTCAAAGCTCTCGCTGCAAAACAAAATCTTAATTTATAAAACGACAATTGCACTACTTTGGAAGTATGGCACAGAAGTTTGGGGCACAGCTTCTAAGTCCAATTTGACAATACTGCAAGGTGCCCAGTCGAAGATACTTAGGACAATAACAAATGCACCACGGTATATACCAAACGCTGACATTCACCACGACTTAAACATCGAAACAGTTGACGAAGCAATACAAATTGCGAGCAGCAGGCACATAAGCAGACTTCTGACGCACGCAAATCCGACGATGAGGAAGCTTCCTGCTGAAGAAAAATTCAATAAGAAGAGACTAAAACGAAAAACCCCTACTGACCTCTTGTAATATAATAATAAAAAGTATGTTTATTAGGGCGGGTCGATTTAATAATCGCTCATTGCTCTGTGAAAATCGTATTCTAGGAATCAAAATAAGAAACTTTGCCGAAGGAACCAAAACGAAGGAAACTAAAACGAATTCTGAATTTGGGTCGAACGAAAAGTCCCACTTTGATCCTTTTAGAGTGCTCCAATCGAGTCCAAATGTATGACCGACCCCCACTAACTTTGGACGGCCGATCCACCCATGCCAGTGGCACATCCCCTGGAACTCCCCTGGGGGTTCCCCATACAATCATTTCAAAATATCACCACTTTTGCCCTTTACATGAGAAAAGAAACTAAAAAGTACGACCCAAATTGGGGGACATCAGAATTCGTTTTAGAGGTATGGTTCCTTCGGCAAAGTTTCTTATTTTGATCCCTAGAATATGATTTTCACAGAGCAATGGGCGATTTTTTTGCCTCCCCCCAAATCGACTCAGCCTAATGTTTATGTAATTACCTAAATTATTATAGTAAATATTTTACAAATTAATTATATATTTCTAAATGATCCTGAAGTGCAATGGCCTTATAGTATCACTTAACTATCCAAATATCTTTTAAGCAAATTACTTATTGTTAATATAGACAAGTGTAATATTTTTTGGAAGCAAAAAAAAAAATTTCCCTACAAAAATTATGTAAGTCCTATGTGTAAATTAAAAAAAAAAGAGAAGTTCAACCAATCTCCATCAAAATTTCACACTTAAAAACAAAAGCATTTCGAGTGTGAAGTTTTGTAGCCCATTGCATTTTGATGCAAAAAAAATTATATTTAAGGTGACTCAAAAATCGCAATAATTTTTGACATTTGTCTTCCTGCTGGTGGTCTGGTGCAACTCCTCCATAAATATATATAAGAAATATAAAATATATTCTAAGCCCAATTTCTCGCTTGCAGATTTTCAATAGCCCTCAAATAAATAATCACTGGCATATCTGCAATATACCCACATACGTCTGCTCAATATGTTTATGTGTGTGTATTTATTTTTGTAAATTTATGCTTCCCGTTATCCAAATAATTTATAAATTGACTATTGCGGTAAAGTGGCCAACAGTAAATGTTCAACACTAACCATTTAACGACACTCAACAAAGCACAACAACATGTTGAATAACAACAACAAACGCCAAGGGGCTATATAAAACAACACTATCGAATTTATTTTGTGAAATATTGCTGGGCATAACTCATGCAATGTCGTGCGTGGGAGTGTGTGAATGTGCACTGCTCGCCTGCGCCAACTCTGCTTCTTGTACGAGTTAACTGTCTCTAAGTGCCTATGCACATATTTTTGCACATACATACATGAATGTGAATATGGAATTAGCTACGTTTGGGAAATCTATACATAGGACAAATTCACATGCAACATATTTACATATTTACATATATACACGTCTACATATGCGCATACATATCTGCACATCCCCTCATAGTTATTGGAAACATGATGTGAATTTAAATTTTTATTTTGTAATTCCAAGAGGAAATTGCCAAAAATTTTGCTTCACATTTGTTTTTTTTTGAATCCATGTAAGCAGAGAATTAAGAATGGATTTTCAAGATTTCAGAGAAATTTGTATTTCGTAATTTTTATTAAACTTCATGTAATCGAATTTTTACAGAAATGAAAAACTTTTTGCTAGAAGAAAGTTTGGTTGACTCAATTAAGATACATAAAAGGATTTTCTTTGAATAAATCTCTTAGTTAAGAATTTTAAGTGAAAGAAAAACATTTTTTTTAATTTTATGCGATAAGAAAAAATTCATAACTGCATTTGGTCTAGGTAGATTGCTTGCTTCACAGCTGGTTACAAAAAGGTGAAGTAAAATAAAATGAACTAAAGAATATAAAAATATAATAAAAAAAAAATTATAATTCTATAATTCTGTTGTAATTGATAAAAAAAATCAAGTAAAATGAAATTAAATTAAGATAAGTTTTAAATAAAATCAAGTACAATAAAACGAAATAAAAACAAATTAAAATAAAATCAATTATCAGGCAGGCAATGGCAAACCTCCGAGTTTATTTCTGCCATGAAAAAGCTCCTCATAAAAATACCCTGCCGTTCGGAGTCGGCTTGAAACTGTAGGCCCCTCCATTTTGCGGTAAAAATTAAGACGCACGCCACAAATAGGAGAAGGAGCTCGGCCAAACACCCAAAAATGGTGTACGCGCCAATTATATATATGTAAAGGGTGTTTTTTTAGAGGTTAGGTTTTCAAGATGAAATAAAACGTATATAATTTAATGTTATGGCCAAGAATTTAGCTTTATTATAAAGATAAGGGTTTGTCATTATGTTTTAAAAATGATTTCGGGCAAGTGGCCGCCGCGGCTGGCTCGAATAAATTCCAGCCGAGAGGCCCAATTTTCGACCACTTTTTGCAGCAATTGGGGCCATATGTCAGCAATAATGCGCCGAATATTCTCTTCCAAGACGTCAATCGTCTCGGGCTTATCTGCGTAGACAAGCGACTTCACATAGCCCCACAAGAAATAGTCCAGCGGTGTTATATCGCACGATCTTGAAGGCCACGCCACAGGTCCACGGCGCGAGATAATGCGCTCACGAAAAGTTTCCTTCAATAAATCGATTGTTGAGTTGGCTGTATGGCATGTAGCGCCGTCTTGTTGGAACCAAAGGTTGTCCACATCAACATCGTCCAATTCATTCACGAAAAAGTCATTAATAATGGCTCTATAGCGCTCTCCATTGACTGTAACATTATGGCCGGCTTCATTTTTAAAGAAATATGGACCAATGATTCCCTCTGCCCATAGAGCACACCAAACAGTGACTTTTTGAGGATGTGACGGTGTCTCAGCAATGGCTTGTGGATTATGTTCATTCCAAATGCGATAATTTTGCTTATTGACATACCCATTCAACCAAAAGTGAGCTTCATCGCTGAACAAAATTTTCTTCGATGCGTCGCGCGAACCGAACCATTATTTTCGTAATAAATTTGTACGATTTGCAAACGTTGTTCAGGTGTAAGTCTATTCATTATGAAATGGCAAACCAAACTGAGCATAAATCAAGTGACAGCTGTCAAAAAGACCATACGAAAAAAGTAGTGCCAACTTGAAAACCTAACCTCTAAAAAAAACCACCGTTTATATATCAGGTCAGTCCATAAGTTCGTGCGTATTTTTCCCATAATTTCACTTTTGTACAATTTTTGCATACAAAAAATTATTCGCGGAATATAACGGAACTATTTATATTTTCTTTCTTTCTTTTAATCGCGGATAGAATCGCGTGGTGTTAAAAATTAAAATGGAATCTTCGAACGCGTATAAGAGGCATATTTTGTATTTTTTTTTATAAAAGTGGTAAAAATGCAACAACTGCTGCTGCAGAAATAAACACTGTTCACGGAGAGGATAGCGTGAGTGTAAGGACTGCGCAAAAGTGGTTTTCAATATTCCGAAGTGGTAACTGCGACGTGGAGGATGCCCCGCGCGCTGGTCGTCCTGAAGTCTTTAACTCCGACGCCTTGTTCGAACTCGTGGAGGCTGAGCCAAATTTAATAGTCGATATGTTAGCTCAAAGGTTAAATTCATCGCATGGAACAGTTCACAGGCACCTGGTTCAGTTGGGAAAGGTTTCAAAGCTGGGAAAATGGGTTCCGCATAGATTTTCCGTCGCCAACCGTCAGCAGAGAGTGATTGTGTGTTCTCAGCTGCTGCAACGGCTTGAAAATGAAAGTTTTTTGAACCATATCGTTACTGGTGATGAAAAATGGGTCCTTTACAATAATCCTGTTCGCAAACGTCAATGGTTAGATAAAGATGAAACACCAGAACCGACCCCTAGAGATGGCCTTCACCCAAAATTTTGTTTCACCATGACAAGGCAAGACCTCATATCGCAAGGCAAACATTAGGCAAGCTGAACGAGCTCGGATGGGAGCTAATGCCGCATCCACCATACTCTCCGGATATTACACCTTGTGACTATCACCTTTTTCGTGGACTTCAATCCCATATGAGTAACAAGAACTACTCCTCAAAAGAAGCGTATTTTGGCTTCAAGGACAAACAATTTTTTGAGCAGGGAATTAAAAATTTGCCTAAACGTTGGGAGTCATTGTAAATAATGAAGGAAAATATATTATTGATTAATAAATCCTTTAAACTTCTTTTTTATTAATTTTAAAAACCACTTTTAAAAACCGCAAGAACTTGTGGACTGACCTGATTGTATAAAATTAAATTAAATTAAAATAAATTGATATAAAATAAAATAAAAACAAAATAAATTAAGGGAGAAAATAGGGTGAAATAAAATAAGATATGAAATAAAGTGAACAAATTCAAAATAAAATAAAATAAATGAGGAAATATCTGACAGCAGAATTTAAAAGGCGCCTTCACGCTGTCTGTAAAACCCAACTTAATGGCAAACACCAAATCCACGCTATTAATTCGTTTGTCGTCCCGGTGGTATCGTATAACTTCGGAATTGTAAAATGGTCATCTACTGAAACAGAAAATCTACAACGAATAATACGCACAATTATGACTAAATACAAGTGACGCTATCCAAAAAGCTCTGTCGTTTAAACATAAGAGCATACTTCCAACATAAGTGCTCCCAATCCGATCTGCACAAGGCTGCAATTGCTGCGGATGATAATTACACTTTCGCAACCTCACTGGGTGAAAAGATTCAAAAATGGCCATAAACAGCCTGTATCAAACAGACTTGCTGAGCCCATATGTAAACCAAAATTGTCGCACTTATGGCTTACCAACAGGTCGATATTCACCGAAACGGAGGGTACCATTTTCACCATACAAGATGGTGTGATACCAAAAGAAATTACATTAAATATGTAATGCGAGATCCAAATGCCGCTGCAGAGAGATGTCGAAGATGCAATAGTTGGAGTGATATATTAGACCACGTGCTAGCTGGATGTACCATACTGGCAAACTTTATGTACCTGAAACGACAAAATGACATCTTGAACTGACGCAGATATACAATTTCAATCAAAGCAAAATACCGTACTTTAGGTACATCCCAGAACCTGTTCAAGAAGACTCCAACTATCTTCTATATTATGACCAAACAATTTACCTTGAGCATGCAGTGGCTTCTCAACAATCGTTCTTGGATTTTCAGAAGTTACCAAACTCTTAATAACAGTTTTAGAGGGATGATTATATTGACCGAAAATATTTTGAATTTCCCGCTTTTTATTATTTTAGTGCGATTTTAGAGCGAAATTGAGATCATTGTTTCAAGTGCTAAAACACATACACAGTGACAAAAAATGAAAACTCAAAGCTGCCACGCTATTAGACTTTGCCCCTGTTTGAAAACAAAGTTATTGTTGAAAACCCTTTACAAACGTTCTTATAGACGAAATGACATCTTGGCTGCTGGACTGGAATTATTTTCTTTCTGATTTGGCCGGTGGTAGTGAGCAAATATAGTGCACCAATAATATATTGCATATGAAAATTTTCAAAATAAAGTATGGTTAAATTTTAAGGACCGATGTTGAATGGAAACGACACTTAAACGTCAAAGTTTTTTTCTACATCTCACTTGACATTTTTTAATCTCAGATTAATTCAATTTAAACCATGGAAAGATATACAATCGAGCAACGCGTTAAAGTTATTCAGGCTTATTATGAAAACGGGCGTTCAAATCAAAATGCATATCGCGCACTTCGTGATTTTTTCGGTCAATTTAATCGTCCAAATGTGCGTACAATCGGAAAACTTGTGAGATGTGAAAACACCAGTGCATGCTCGTACAGCTCGTACTGCAGAAAATATTCCTGCTGTTCGCGATAGTGTGGTGGAAGAGCCGTCCACCTCAACTCGTCATCGTGCCCAACCATTGCACCTCACACGCTGGTCGTTGATGAACATTTTGCATAAAGACTTGCATTTACACGCTTATAAGGTGCAATTGACTCAAGAACTAAAGCCTCTTGACCATTTCAAGCGTCGTCAATGGTCAGAATGTTGGCAGGCAATGGCAACAGTGAATTACCAATTTTCGAAGAAAATCATCTTCACTGATGAGGCACATTTTCACCTCAGTGGATTCGTCAATAAGCAGAATTTCCGCATTTGGGCGAATGCTAATCCAAGAGTGACTGCCGAAAACCCAATGCACCCACAAGAAGTGACTGTTTGGTGCGGTTCATGGGCCGGTGGCATCATTGGGCCGTATTTTTTGCAAGCGTGAATAGTGTTCGCTATAGTAAGATGATAACGAACTTTTTATGGCCCGAATTGGAAGATATGGATGTGGACGACATGTGGTTTCAACAGGACGGTGCCACTTATCACACAGCTAACGAAACAATGGCTCTTTTGCGCGAACAATTTGATGGCGGAATAATCTCACGTCGCGGCAATGTCAATTGGCCGCCAAGATCATATGATTTGACACCGTTGGGCTTCTTTCTTTGGGGTGATTTGAAAGAAAAGGTGCCTCAGCGTCATCGAAAATTTGGACCATCGGATAGATGCCATTTGGCCAATATTTTGTTCCATACGTAATTGAACCATACCAATATTATCATAATAAAGAGAAATAATAATAATTTTCTAAAAAAATTGCATTTTATTCACAATCAATACCGGCCCTTAAAACTTAACCACCCTTTCTTTAAGAAGCTGGCTTTAAAGCGACATTTGCAAATTACTGATTCAACTATCATTAAAATTAACGAAGTTTATTTTCGGTGGAAATAGTTTCCATTACCAATAAAGGTATTTAATCGAGTTAGAAAAAATTAATTTCAGAATTTTCAATATTCATCAGCATTATCATCATCATCATGCCATTTACACCTCGTGTTACCCTCTACTTTCTTTCCTATTGCACTCCATACGATCGGGTCCTTGCATTGCTTCATCGTGCTTTCATGCCACGCATCCTCCTTTGTTGCCGTCCGCCCTCTCTGCTGCCCAGAATGCGGAAGTTAAAAGTCTTATTTGCAATTCTGTTGTCATCCATTCGAAGTACATACGGGTCCTAGCCATCGAAGACGTTGAGCCTTCACGACTCAGTGCGCTGTGTTTTGTCCATTCATAAGTTCTTCGATATTTATTCTATAATACCCATCAGATCCTTTTACAGGACCGAAAGTTCTCCTCAAAATGTTACGCTCAAACCTAACAGATAGTTCTTTATTCTCTATTGGTCTTATAAGGGTCCTACGTAAGAGCTCATTGTCGCTTTTAATTGCTGCGGAGTACTTATTAGAAGATGTTAAGTTGATGCAGAAATGTAAACTGAAGATAAATTAAATTGATAAATTTGTCTGAACAAAAAATTTTATAACATATGAACAGATCTACTGGTACTGTATGCAATGCAATTAAGAATAGAATAAAAGTATCCAAAAGAGTGCAGAAAAAAAACAATATTTCACTAAAAATAAAATAAATTAAAAATTTGGTGCCGGAAAAAATATTCTTTTAACATACAAAAGTAGTCGCAGCAAAAATATTAAGTTGACAGCTACGCTAATGCGTTGACGTGAGGCATTTACAAAAAACCAGTGCAATTATTTTTAAATTTACATTTGTCCATATAGTCTAAAGAAATTATGGCTAAAGAACACCGAGTGTCGTGTTAAGCGAAATGTCGTCGGACTGCCGGAAATTGGGTCAACAACCGTCTCATGAAAAAAGAAGGCTTACGTTTATCTTAACAGACGCGAAAAATGTGCAGCATATGCGTGTGTAGGAGGTGTAGCAAGTAAGTGCCGGGAATTTATTAAAAAAATACAGTTGATCTGCTTTTAGCGCGATTTACTGAGACAGAAAAGTCAACGCCAAAAAAAAACCTGGTAAAAATAACCAAAGTTTTATGTAAACTTAAAATAAAAACCGCACAAAAATATATCACAATTTCCATACGAAACTGGGTTAACGAGAAAATGTTGTTGTTGTGTTGAAAATTGCATATTAGATATATGCGAGAAAGCAAGAAAAAGAAGATTTTGAAAAATTAATTTTAAAAAATATTTGAACTAAGTTAGAATTAAATTAATAAAGATGATTAAATACTTCACTAAACATCTCTCTGAGGAAAACGAACTGGCTGATTTTCTAGCTAAAAAAGTAGCAAACGTATCTGTAATTGAATCTGAGCCTTCTGTGGACTCACAAAAGGCCATATTAACGAATTTCGAAAAAAGGGGGAGCAGAAAGAATTCGTTGAACACTGGCGAAATCGAAACCATTCTTAATGCCGGAGGATAGGAATTGCTGATAAGCTACTTTCGCTCAGCAGTGTAGACTTATGACTTAAGCGGTTACATTACAGGCCATTGTAGACTGAGATATCACTTAGTCTCTTTGAGATTGATCCCTCTGAATTGATCATTTGTTGATTCGGTGAAATGGACACTGAAAATTTAGAACACATTCTTTTGGAACCTACTGCGCTAGACAGAAAAAGGCTGTACCGCCTTGGTGATATTGCCGTGCATTGACATAAATTATGGAACAATGAAACCCAGAATGTGCTGACATTTTTTGAAAAGCCTTAAAATCATTCAAATACATATTTTTGGTCACAGTGCGCAGTAGCTTATTAATTATAACAATAATAGCAATAATAATAATAATAAGGAACTCCAGCAAAACTATATTCGTAAATTTGAGGCAGATATTCAGACTAACCCTGGCTGTTTGAAGTTGTGTTGAGTCCAAAAAGTCCCGCTCTACTATTCATTCCGAAGTATTTTACAATGGGAACTGTGCTTTCTCCGCTCGAGAGGCTCTTGATCACTTCGTGGAATTCTTTAGCTCTAATTTTGAGCCATCGTCAGAACCTCGTAGTGGTGTTTGTTGGAAAGCGAATTCTTCTACTCTCTTTCGATGATGCTTGTGATGATTGTGATTTAGGGTTTGAAAGGCTCTTCGCCTTCGGATAATGCTGGGTTTTGATTATAGTTTTCCAAAAAATGTTCTGCCCTTCCATATACGAGTACTCTGCAATTTAGTTTTAATAAATCACTAAATTTAGAGGATTTTGTAGGTGCACACAAAATCACACCCGTTGTACCTGTGTTAAAGTCTGGAAAAAAAAAATTTGTTTGTCAAACATTAAATTTTTTTGTTCAAAGCTTTCGGTTAATTTTCCTTGTTTTTGTGGTTTTTGTAAAAATTGCTGCCCAGATTTTTTTCTTATTTTTTTCATAGCTGGAACAATGCTCAGTAATCCTTGAAAGCTGTGAATTTTCGAAGTTATTTTCAAATACAAAAGCGAAACGGGTGAAAAACTCAATGTATCTGCTTATTAGTGCCCGTAGCGAGCCTTCGGTCGGTTTGGAAACGAACGAACTAGAATATTATTTTGCAAAAAAGACAAATTACAAAAGAAATTTGCTCCCGAAAAATGTTCAAACAAAAATACAATAGTGTTAAAGAAAAATTTATAATAATTGTATACAGGGTTGCCCATATTCGACGGACCCATCTGGCAGCCCTGTATCTTTTGACAGAGACGACAGATCGCTTAATGGCATACCGCGTTGAAAGCGTCAGTCCAAGCAACTTTTTACCATGGAAGAGTACACGCCACGCGAACGCTCCCAAATTGTTGAAATTTACATTCATCAAAAGAAGTCAATTGTGAAAACTCAACGTGCGTATAAAAAATTAAATAATGTGAAAAGTGCGCCTTCTAATAACACCATTAAACGTTTGTACGAAAGGTTTTCGACTAGTGATGCTCTTTCTAGTCCAAAGAAGCCAAATCAAAACCGACCAAGGCGATCCGATGTTCGGATGTACGGGTCAGTGTTGAGACGTCGCCAAGGACATCCCAAAATCGCCGTTCTCAGCAGTTGGGCATTGCTCGGACCGCTTTACAACGAGTTATCCGCATTGGCTTGCATTTATTCCCGTATAAGATTCAATTGACGCAAAGATTGTTGCCTGGAATTGCCTGGATTGGAATTGGCCCAAAAAAAACACATGGTCCCGTCGAATATGGGCAACCCTGTTTTATATTTTATCTTAGAAAAGAACAAAGGAGAAATTTATAAAAGATAATAAAAAGCTGAAAATATTTTACTTAAAAAACAGCTTACTAAAGTTTTCAACATTGAATAAATAGAAAAATTATTATTATACATTTTTTAATTTTTTTTCAGTTTACTTTTGATTATACTCACACTTACCAATAAACTAATTTTCAGAAAATTTTACGACATTGTCTAAAATATTTGGATTACAAGATCTCTCCTTTGTCAAAGATTCCGGGTTGGGTTCATGGCTTATAAAATGGTTATAATGTTCAGTACGATTGTTTAAGCCTAGTCGAACAAATCTCGAGGATAATTGAACATATGAGGGGGATCTAAAGGCACCAATGGATCAATTTAAAGTATTCTACGTCGAAATGATTAGTGTAAAAATAAACCTAAAAAAAATTAAATAAAAAAAATTTATGTAAGTACACTTCTTATTTTTATAATAAAAGGAGGTCAACTCTACGAGCAAATTAAGTCATGTTAAAATTTTCGAACTGTCTAATCGAACTGTATTACGAGGGGTGCCTTTTATATGTCGGCATTAAAACAAATTTTAATCATCGAAAATCACTTTATTGTTTTTCAAAATATTCTCCATGAAGATCAATACACTTTTGCATGCGTTTGAACCAATTGTCGAAGCACTTTTGCCACTCTGAATGAGGTACCTCCAAAACATACATTCTGAATGCCATAACCGCTTCTTCAGGTGTCGAAAAACGTTGACCTCTCAGTTTGTTTTTTACGTACGGGAATAAAAAGAAGTCATTCGGTGCCAAGTCAGGACTATACGGCGGTATTTTTTGAGCATTTCCTTCGACCAATCGACACGAGCCTTTTTTTGAGCGATTGACAAATTGTGAATGTATGCTGGTCCCACTAATGCCTAAGATTGTCTCAATTTCACGATAGGTCACATGACGATCTTACAATATCAGTTCGCGCACAGCATCAATGGTTTTCGGAACAACAACTGATTTTGGACGACCTTCACGAAATTCGTCTTGGAGTGAACTACGACCACGATTGAATTCACCATACCATCGATAAACACTGGTCCTTGATGGAGCTTTATCGCCAAAAAATGAATTAAGTTCATCCATGCAATGTTGCTTAGTTAATCCACGTCGAAAGTTGTAAAAAATAATCGCACAAAAATGTTCACGATTTAATTCCATTTTTGGACCGAGATGAATCTTTTAAGTTACTGTAAACAACACAAATAGCGCTGGTATTTCAAAACGTTCTGAGTACGTAAAAGCCAAAAAATGTCAAACTTTGCGATACAGCTGTCAGTTGCCAGATTGTAATACCAGGGTTGCCAAATCCCGACACATAAAAGGCACCCCTCGTATAGTCTTTCCATTTCTCGCGCTCTTGAAGGTAGTCTTTCAATCCTGTCAGCACCGCCGCTTATAAAGATAGATGGTCGTTTGAAAAGTCTGTGCCAAAATAAAAAAGAACTACTTCATTTTTCGGGATAAGCTGTTTTTAGTTTTCGACGTTGTCTCATTTAAGGCTTATTATTTTATTTGTCCAAGTCTGAAAAATAGAATAATCGCTTGAATAAAACCTTTTTTCGCGCCTGACTTTTCTCCAAATTGTGGAACAAATAGCGGTCCGAGGGATTCGAGGAAGCCAAGGGTGGAGAAAAGGATGATGTAAAATGGTATTTCCTATTTTTGTTTTTTTAATTTTGCGACTACAGCTGCTGAAGCGTGGGTCTTGAGGTGATGGAAAAGAAAAAGAAAAAAGAAAGTCGTGTACTTTCTCGATTCAAACGAATGCCAAACACAATGAAATAAACCTACCTGGCTGATAGATAAAATAAAAAATAATAACAACAAATATTAAGCCTTCAACTGTAAAAATGAATTTGTGAGGATTTATTTAAAATAAATAATAGTTTATATAAAGGGACTTAATGATAAAAAGACACCGAAATATGACCAAATAAACGGAAAAATACTAAAGGAGCTTCCCGATACTATAATAAACTACATACGAGACCTGTTTAACGGAATAATGCGGCTACAATACTTTCCAAACGCAAGGAAAGTTGCACAAGTTATAGCGATCCCCAAGCCAAACAAGAACGCCATTGTTCCTAGCTCATACAGACCAATTAGCTTGTTGCCCATCCTCTCGAAATCGTTTGAGAAAATACTGCTTGACAGAATTGACCCGATTCTAAAACAAAAAGACGCTATCCCCAGGTCGGTTTCCGAAAACAAAATTCAACTGTGCAACAGATTCACACAGTAGTAAACAAAATTACAGACGACTTCGATAAGAAGAAATATTGCATTGCCTTGTATTTGGACATTGCGAAAGCTTTTGACCAAGTATGGCCCAAAGGACTTCTATATAAGCTAAAAACATATTACCACTTAACATATTTAATATCTTTAAAAACTACATAACTGATAGACACTTCTTCATAAAATACGACGATGAGTGCTCTGAAATCTTGCCGGCGACAGCTGGAGTACCTCAAGGAAGTGCACTGGGCCCCATACTATACTTAGTATACACAGCAAATATACCAACGCCAACTACTCGAGGATCAATGATAGCTACATTGGCAGACGACACAGTTTTAATGTCAGCTAACAACAATGAAGAAGCAGCAACAAAATGAAAAATGGGGCATTGAGGTCAATAAAGACAAAACACAAGATGTAATAAATGCGAGGAGAAAATCTGCAAGACATCCAATCCAAATTTACGGAGAAGACATAAAAATACCCTTAAGTGCAAAATATTTATACATCACGATTGACTCAAAACTCACATGAAAAAAACACATACTGAACAAGAGAAACGAGATGAAAAACAAATTCCGACAACTCTACTGGTTACTAGGAAAACAATCAACCCTAAGCTTATTTCATATACAAATGATATATAAATCAATAACTAAAATGGGACTGATACCGGAAATGGAAATTGTAACTAAACTAAATGCTACCAAAGAAAATAATAATTTTAATTCCAAACCCTAACACCAATTACTTTTTGTTAATATTAACAGATTGTAATTTATAATGGAAATACAAAAAAAAAAAAAAAAAGTTTGATTTTCTTGTGCAGTGTTATCGCACTCTAAACATTAAAATTTCAATTAAATTTCGTCATGTATAAGAATATAAGTCTACACATATGTGGATGCCATTATAGTGCCTCGATGTACAGTTCCACCACGACATACCTCAAAATACTTCCCTTTGCATTGTTTAAATGCAAAATTGACATTGGTAGATATGCATCAAAACTTTACAAAAGAAAATTCTATTTGAATTTTATTTTCAACAAACGAAAGATGTATGTAAATATTTCAAGAGAATGTTTTTAAAATTAAAATCTTTCTTTTCTCCTGTTTAAAATACTTGAAAGAGACAGGTCGCCTGCTATTGCAGCTGCCTATCCACGTCAACCAAACAAGAAAAACATCTAAATAATTGACTGGATGGAGGAAATCAGCAACAAGAAGACACTCGCACTAGCGGAGAGAGTGATGGGTGCGAAAGGGCGGGAGGCAGGCGACAAGGAATGGGAAAAAGTTTGTGACGTTTTGTCGTGGGTTGAGTGACCAATTGGATGTGAAGAAAAATAAATGTATAAGTAGTTAGACAGCACTATAAATACATACAACCATACATACACTAGTGCTCACATAATTAAGATATTAGAAATTTAAAAAAATATACTAAAAAATCTTACAAATTTCAATTTTGGGATGGGAAAAAATCGAGTATGCAAAGTTTTCGCCTATAGAATTTTGAAGTAATGAAGTGCGAATTTTAAGGAGCTCAATTTGAAGTAGACATGTTCTTTTTGCTGATGATATGGATAAATGGACAAGTCGGCCAGCAACAAAAAAAAATTCCAAATATGAATGGGTTTTAGGAACATGTAAAATTGCTACTTTACTATATAATATAAAATGGCATACTCGAAACTTTGATGCGAATTTTCTTTTTTTGTTTTTGAAATTTGCGCGAAGTTTGAAAATTTGATTTGCATTGGTTTTGTAGGAGAATGAGCCATATTTTTATAAAATAAAATTATTCAAATTAAATAAAGAGCAAATAAAAATATTAAAAAAAAATATTTTAACTAGCAAATGCGCTGCTCTGCCGGTAAGGTACAAAAGAATAAACATATTAAACAACGTAAGTAGCATCCGATTTCTCAAACTTGACAAAACCTTTTATTATTCAACGATGATATTTGACGCAAATTTTTTGACCCATTCTTTTCATTGCACAAATGTTCACAAATAAGAGAAGTAATTATGTAAATATTTTATATTTAATTTTTATATGAAAGCGCTTGCTGAGATCCCATAAAAATGTTTAATGATTTTGTGAGCTAGTGTAGCAATCGGTAATTTTACAATGTGCACTAACCAACTTTCATTAGCAACTTAGGCAAAATATTTTTAAGCACGCATACACACACATATGTATATACAAATATACTGTTACGAAAACATAGAGCATAGTTCTTCGGACTTAATTTGTAAGTTCCTAGCAAACGTTTTCCGTCGCTATCCTCGAAGAGGTGTATTAGCTTTGATTCTTTATAAATTAAATACCGCGGATACGGGTATGTATATACATACATATATATGTACATATGTATATATATAAGGACATTTTCAAAGCATTGATAGTACGCGTGCATATTAAAATAAAAAAATTTAAATAAAAATAGTTTGGAAGTTATGGTAAATAAAGATTTTCGTTTTTTTGTAATCTTTAAAATTTTAAATTGTGTTTTTTTCTTTAACTTTTGTTATTGTTTGTGTTTTCTGTTTTTTAATAGGACAAGATATTTGGAACATTTGTGAAGGGAAATTGAATGAGGATATTAGAAAATGTTGATGTGTTAATACTTTCTACCAAATTCATGGAAAAGTGCATTTCCCAATAACAGTGCAATAAAAACTTTCAAAGCGTTGGCGGTAAAGATTAAAAATAAACAGATGTAATAAAAATTAAAGAAAGAGTTATAAATTAAAATTTATTTTTATTTTAATTTAAAAATTATTAAATTAAAATTATTTTAAAAAATTTAAATATTGTTTTTTGCATTTGAAAAAAAAAAATTATTAAAGAATAAAAAAAAATTTAAAATTTGTTTTTTAAATTTTAATAAAAAATTAAAAAAAAATTCGGTTCTAATAGAAACTTATTTTTTTAAATAAAAATTAAACACTTTTTGTTAATAAAATTAAAAAATAAAAACAAAAAATTTATTAACCTTTGTTTTAATTAAAAAATGATTTTTTTTAATATTCTTTTTTTATTGATATTTAGCATTTGTGAAAGGAAATTGAAAGAAGAATTTAAAAAATTTCGATGTGTCATTTTATTACTAAATTTATAGAAAAATGCATTTTTCCCATAGAAGTGCAATGGAAGTTTCGTAAGCGTTGACGGTAAATAGTAAAACAAAGAAATTATAAAAATAAATAAAAAATTAAATTATTGCATTAAAAAAAAAATGATTATAAATTAAGGAAATTTCTTTTAATAAAAAATTTTTGCTTTAACATTTTTATTAAAAAAAATTTTTAATAAAAAATTAAAACATCTTTTATTATATTTTAATTCAAAATTCAAAAAAAAAAAAAAATTATTTTAAATAATTTTTAATAAATTAAAAACAAATTTAATATAACAAATTTTTTTTAATTTTTTCATAAAATGTTAATATAATTTTTTGAGGATATGTCAAAAAACTTTTAAAACGTAAATTTAAGTATTCCTTATATTATAGATCGTCAACCGTGACGACTCTATTCTTTGCGTTCAAGCGCTGGGAGAGGTATAGTTACGTGATATTCAAACCTTAGACGCGTTTTTCTCAAAACTATATTTTTTGAATTGAAGTACACGATAACTCGAAAAGTTATTGACCGATCTCCCTTGCAAAATTTTTTTATGATATTCCTATTACAGTAGGAAAATTCGCCCCAACATTTTTTTTTTTTTTAAACATTTTAATCCGCGAATTTTTTGTTTTTAATGTTTGTAATTCATATAGAAATTATGACTTTAATAAACAAAAAAATTTCTGGTTTTTTGTATTCAGGTCACTGAAGCCGATGCTACAATGCGTGACGATTGAAAAGTCCCGCTGCGACCTTCTTGGAAGAATTAAGTGTACATCCGCCATTTTAAATGATTAAAATAAAAATAAAAATATTTGATTTTAATGTATAAATAAACTGGGTGCCAATTATGAAAAAAATATATTGGCTTCTTCATTTTAAATAATTTTAATGAAAATTAGCCTTTAACGGCAGTTGGTTTTTTTCGAGAAACATTTTAGTGGCTGAAATACACTCGCCGACAGGGCGACTGGCATTAGATAAAATTCTTTTCATTATTTCGTGTTTCATGACGACAGTGCGTCTCGAATCCGGTTCTATTTTTTGTGGGCAGCCGCTGAGCATAAATATTACGCCAACCGCCAAGGGACAATTTGAGAGTTAAAAGATGAAACTGAAATTTCCATTGCTAAGGCAGGTGCTGAAACTTGCGATAAACTACTTAAAATCGTGTTAGCGGAATGGTTGTGTTCCATATTTAATTACAAGGTTTTCTTTTCTCAATAAGAATAAAATTAGTTGTGTCATATCATATGGTGTTAGAAAGGTGACATTTTAAGCTTTATTTAACAAAAAAAATTAAATTCGGAGAAGTTGAAAAAAAGTTAAAGCTGTTCAAAAATGAGTGAAAATAATGAAGAAATTCGCTATATTTTGAAATTTTTGTATAAAAAAGAGAAGAATGCCACGCAAGCCACCAATGAAATTTGTGAAGTTTACGGAGACGATACTGTATCAGTTCGTGTAGCACAACATTGGTTCGCTCGCTTCCGTTCTGGAAATTTCGATGTGAAAGATGTACCTCGCTCCGGTCGACCTATCGTTGAAAAAGTCGATGAACTTATGGAAAAGATTGACCAGAACCGTCACATAAGCTGCCATGACATCGCCAAGGCACTAAACATTCATCATCAAACGGTTTTGAACCATTTAAAAAAGGCGGGTTACAAAAAGAAGCTCGATGTTTGGGTATTACATTAATTGTCTGTGAAAAACTTAATGGACCGAATTAACATCTGCGATTCTTTGCGAAACGAAATGAAAACGAACCCTTTCTACGACAATAATGTGCGAAAAAGATCATGGTGCAAGGGAGGTGAAGCTCAACTAATGGTCGCAAAGCCAGGATTGACGCCTCGAAAGGTTATACTGTGTGTTTGGTGGGATTGGAAAGGAATCATCCACTACGAGCTGCTCCAGCCTACTCGAACGATTGATTCTACACTTTGCTCTCAAAAACTGATGAGATTGAAGCAAGCAATTGAAAAAAAAACGGCCAGATCACCAGAAAGGGCGTCGTCTTCAATCAGGACAACGCTAGGCCACACACATCTTTGATGACTCGGCAAAAACGGGGAGTTTTGATGCATCCACCATATAGCCCTGACCTTGTACCATCGGACTACCATTTGTTTCGGTCAATGCAGAACTCCCTTAATAGAGTAAAGTTGGCTTCAAGAGAGGCCTGTGAAAATTAGATAGGTAGGTAGGTGGGATGGTTGTCATAAAGACACACTAGACCTTTCGCAGGTCCATTGTGATACCACTGGAGCTTATCCTTACTCTACGTGTTCCTTTTTAAACCATCCGGTAGCTTTAATAAACGAGCAGAGAAAATTACTTGTCGCAGTTTTTCGCCGAGAAACCACAAAAGTTTTACACTGATGGAATAATGTCTCTAAAAGAAAAATGGCAAAAGGTGGTCGACCAAAATGGTACATATTTGGTTTAATAAAGTTCATTATAAATATAAAAAAAATGAGTTGAAGTTTGATTAGAAATACGAAAAGCCTTTTTCGACTACTCAATATATAGCTGTACGATTTTATAGTTCTGAATGCTACCTACGCCGCTGATATTGTTAGAGCCGTGTTTGTAGATGTCTCCACATAATATTTGCTTTTTGTTACTGTTACAATATTATATTTATTCCTTTTACTCCATAGTGAAGCATAGGGCTACAACAAAACTCTTAAATCTGTCCCTGTCCAATGACATTCTTTTAATTTCATTCCAGTTCATTTCACTTAATGTTATCTCCTTCTCTAGCTGTCTTCTCCAAGTATGCGCTGGGCGTCCCCTTCTGCGTGATCCCTGTGGGTTCCATTCAATGGCTTGCCTCGTGATATCTTGTGCGGGTTTTCTGAGCGTATGGCCGATCCAGTTCCACTTTCTTTTCAGAATATTTGTTTTGATGGGCGTATGGTTCGTCAGCTCCCACAGTCTGTCGTTGGGTATAGTTTCTGGCCACCTTATCTTTAGTATACGCCTAAGGCAGCGATTTGTAAAAGATTGCATGCGTTGTATTAGCCGTGGCGCAGCATTCCATGTTTCACATCCGTATAGTAAAACGGATATGACGTTGCAATTAAATATTTTTAGTTTGGTGCCACGCGACAAGAATGAGGAGCTCCAGATGTTTTTCAATTGACCGAATGCTTGCAGCGACTTATTTATTCTGTTTTCGATGTCTTCCGCACAGCCGCCAGAGGTTGAGATAATGCATCCTAGGTAGCAGAAACTTTGAACTTCCTTACAATACAATACAACT
>JAYXIM010004360.1:0-24968 GCA_037575425.1 Anastrepha fraterculus | reverse complement strand
AAATTAGAAATTACGATAGATAAGCAGAGGTTTATGCGCATAAAGAAGCAGTCTTAACCGTTTGAGTGCGATTCGTCGATATAGCGACGATAACTAATTACTCCAAATTTGCGGCGCGTCGCTATAGCGACGATTGCATCACTGTGCATTTGGCGTTCGGCTAGGAACGTGTTGAATATTATTTTGCGATATTTATCAAAAATTTATGTCATATAAAAGTATAAATTAGTTGAGACCGTTAAAAACAATTTTTATTTTTCGTTCAATATCGATATTTTGAAAATAAATTGCGCAAATGTGTAGTATGTAGTGTAAAAGGATCTAAAAATCCAAAGCGTTCCCGGCTAATATGCAACATTTGCAAAAAAGGTGTGCATGGTACATGTGTGGGGAACCACAAATGTGCCAAAATTTGAATAATAATGCCGGAACTTGTTGTAAAAAAAAAAAAGATGATATTAAAAAAATGTAAATAAGTTTTTCTTATAATCATAACTAATAGTTTAGTCTACAAAATAAAAATAAAATTATTGAAATATGTAATTTTTTGTGTTCTCTATGCTTATATTTGTAAAGCCATCATATTTCAGTTTTCTTAGACCAAATTTTGCTTCGCAATTTTTGTATATATTAAAGAAAATCGCTTAGCACTCAAACGGTTAAGTTAAGCGTGTGAGCGTGTAAACGAATAGTAAAGCGATAAAGTGGTGAAAATAAAGCAAGCCAGTGTGTTGCCATTAATTTGTGGCTTTTATTTTACAGTACAGTAATTGAACTGAGAGGAATTATCAGGAGACGTTTTTATTTGGATAACACGTAACAAATTCGTAGCCGTATTGTAGACAATCACATCTGACGCTTATGGCAGCCCTATTTCGATGTAGTATCAGTGTGGCCACTTAATCATATTTCTGGTAGATTTAAGTTTCTTGTAGGGCGTTCAAACCACACAAAAGCATTGCGCAAGCCGAGACTTGTGCAAATTAGTACTACAAAACGCTAATACGCAAAAATCATATCAAGTAAACTTTGCTCAACCGTGAAGATATGCGCAGAGTGTGAATTGTGAATGTACGCTCTCTATTTTGATAGCTACAGCTTTAAAACCAAAAAAAAAAATAAATAAATAAATAAAGTTAAGAAAAAACAAGTAAGATGTTAAGAGTATTTTAAAAACTGGAAAACTTCCATCGATGGAATGGATGAACACATTTTTGAAGCGCTTTTGATACAAATAACTCCGTTGATGAAGAAGCAAAATACTGTTTTAAGAGAAGCAATAGCACTTAGCCTGCGGTAATATGTCACACTACAGGGTGCGGCACTCGAAGTGTAACCAATTAAAATAGTCATAAATTTAGTTCGGAAAATTATTTTTACTCAACTCAAAGTAAAAAATGTGAGAAAATAATACAAAATTAACAAAATTAAGAATCAATTTACTTTTGCTCGATATGACCACCTTTTGCCTAGACTATGGCCTTGAGACGGTCCACAAATGAATTGCAAGCTGCCCGAATGTAACTTGCAGGTATTTTGGCCCACTCGCGGACAAAGGCTTTTTTGAGCGCCTTGAGAGTGGTTAATCTTTTAGTTCGGACCTTGCTCTCCAAAATGGCCCAATGAGAATAATCCATCGGATTTGAGTCTGGTGAATGTGTGCCATTGTGTGGACGTTATGAAGTTCGGAACGTTGTTTTTTAGCCATTTTTGATCCAATCGAGCTTTGTGGCAAATAAACCCTATATTTTTGGGAGTTTACGAATTGCTCAATTTGAAAAGTTTTGTCGTCAGAAAACACAATGTTCGAAAATTGAACGCTTTCGGCCAAGCGAAGCAACTCCTTCGCTCTCTCAAGTCTAAATTGTTGTAGCTTTGGTGTGAGATCATGCACCTTTTGGGTCTTGTAAGACTTGACTTTGAGATCATTTTTCAGTATGCGGCAGATGCTAAGGTCAGATATTTTCAGTTCTTTCGACATATGATTGGCACTTCGTCGGGGATTTTGCTCAAGTCGCTTCTTCTCTTTTTGAACCATTTCACGTCACATTGCAGTCTTTTGATGACCACCTCCATGACGTTTCGCGATGCTCCCAGTGTCATTGTAACGAGTAATGGTGCGATAAACAAAAACTTTACTTACTTTAAGGTGCTCGAGCTCACAAATAATCACTGGCTGTGATTTTCCAACAAAATGTAATGCAATCTCACTTTTACGTTTGAAATCCATTACTGATTTTCTTTTTTCGCGTTTACTCACGGCAAAATGCTTCCGCGCGCTTGTAAACAATACTACTCATTTAGCCAACTAACCGGGAGCTCATCCCCGTGCATCAGTAGCGCGGACAGTTTGAAGTTGGTTACACTTCTTGTGCCGGACCGCGTACTTTGGAACCATCTTTACTAGATTTATTAGTGCCAGCCTTAAAACCCGATGGACACATTTTGACTTTAGATTACGGAATTTTATTACGAAAGCAGTGACCATGGCAGCCGGTTCTAGCCGGTAAGGAGCCCCCACGAGCAACACAACTCCCTTTCAAACCCACAACCCTCCTGCTCCTACCCCAGTGCGGGGACAAACCAGCAGCTCTTGGTCCCCCGCACAGTCCGCTCCGTGTGTCAGACCGTAGTTCCTCGGAACTTGACAACTGTCCAATGCAATTCTTGCAGTGGCTGGTGCCATTTTCGGAGGTACTCCGGCCTGCACACTACGCGTGAGTGGACCCGCGACTACATTGCCCTCTGCTGCAGAGCTCTGCTCCCGCAACCGCCCCCAGTGGCGCGGCCACCAGCCAACATCAGGCCACAACCTTTGATGCGCAACGCACAGCAGGACCAACGCATCATCACCCATCCCTCACCCCCCGAGTGTCGACAACACTCCCGCGAAGCTTTAAGCTTCTGCAACTAAACTGCAACGGACTTACGAGCAAGATTGACGAGATAGTCGACTTCATGAGCCGGTTCGGAATTAAGATAGCTGCGGTCCAGGAGACAAAACTGCACGCTAGCTCGCCCCTGATCACCATGGACTGCTACAATGTGCACAGAAAGGATCGCGAGCGAGATAACGGTGGTGGCCTAGCGTTCATAGTCCACCATTCAGTGCAGTATCGTCTTATCGATGAAGGCATCGACCGTGGGACAGCACCTTAGAACGTCAAGGTATAGCTGTCCGGTCAGGCGATGCCGAGCTCGAAATATATAATATTTACATACCCCCTGTCACCTGCTGCCCGGCAGGATATCTCCCTGATATTGGTCCACTCATCAGGGGAGAAAACCGATTGGTTGTAGGTGACTTTAACGCGCATCACGATCTTTGGCATTCAAGCCTGCCAAATGATCGTAGGGGACAGTTATTGGCAGAGCAGATAGACGATTCGACGTTCAGCACTGGAAACGACGATGCCCCCATCAGGGTAGTGGGCAACTGCAGCAGCTCGCCCGACATAACAATTGCTAGCGCTGGTCTGATAAATAGCATAACCTGGCGAGCTATGCTATCGCTTGCATCAGACCACTTGTCCATTATCATCTCGATCGATAAACCTGCCGACTTTGTTTCCGCGGATCCCCGGTCATACATCAACTTTAACAAAGCTGATTGGACCAGATTCGCGGAACTTACTGAGGACATCTTCGCAGCTCTACCCACTCCCACCGATGTGCGCGCAGGCGAACGCGCATTCCGCATGGCGATCACAGCCGCCGCGGCTCGCTTCATACCTGCTGGACGGTTCCGGGAATTACGTCCCAATTTCCCAGCTGAAGCAGCCGTTCTGGCGAACGAGCGTGACCGCCTATGCCAGGCCGATCCCGGGGACCCTCGTATAAAGGATCTCAATTTGGAGATCTGGCAACTGGTCCTCCAACACAAGCGGACCAAATGGGTAGATCATCTGAAGTCCTCTAACTTCACCTCTGGTGTGAGCTAGCTCTGGTCCACCGTAAGGTCCCTGTCGAACCCGACGAAGCACAACGACAAGGTGGATATCATCTTCAACGGTCGTACTTCGTCGGATCCGAAGAGATGCGCGAGCTATTTTAGCCGGCAATTTATACTGCATCCTCCGGTCGACAGATCCAAACGTTGTGCCACCAGACGGTTGCACAACTGCCATACAAAAGTGCACCGCTTACTTTCACCAGTGACGAGCTTCAGGGGGCCATCAAACACATGAAACCATCTAAAGCCATTGGCCCTGACGGATTAAACATGCTGATGCTGAAGAAACTGGGTCCTTTGGGAGTAGAATTCCTCACCAAGGTCTTCAACCTGTCCATGGCCACTCTCATCGTTCCTGATAAGTGGAAATTAGGGAGAGTGGCCCCACTACTGAAGCCTGGAAAACCCGCCAACCAAGGGGAGTCTTATCGTCCGATAACTCTCCTTTCCCCAGTAGTGAAAACGCTTGAAGCCCTTCTACTCCCACTCCTCACAGAACACCTGACTCCAGCCCCACACCAGCATGGTTTCCGAAGAGTGCACAGCACCACCACGGCACTCACCGTCATAAGCACCCAGGTAAACCGTGGACTAAACCAAAACCGCTCCTGCGAGAGGACTGTCCTAGTAGCGTTGGACCTACAAAAGGCTTTCGATACAGTCAGCCATGCCACGCTACTAGATGACATTTTACAGTCGACACTCCCGCCAGGGCTGAAGAGGTGCACCGCGAACTACCTGAGTGGTCGTCACTCGTCGGTGATATTTCGAGACCAAACTTCAAAACAAAGAAAAATAAAGCAAGGAGTACCGCAGGGTGGTGTCCTTTCAACCTTGCTTTTTAATTTCTATATTTTGAAACTCCTCCAGCCACCAGAGGGAGTCTCACTGGTCTCATAAGCCGACGACTGCACGATAATGGCGTCGGGCAATGACATTGATGGCCTATGCGCCAAAGTAAACGACTACCTCGCACGCCTTTCTCGCTTCTTCACTGCGAGAAACTTAAAACTTTCTCCCACTAAATCTACGGCGACCCTTTTTACCACCTGGACAAAGGAGGTCAAGCTGCAACTTCAGGTGCACGTTGATGATACCCCAATACCGACTGTAAATAACCCAAGAATATTGGGAGTCACCTTTGACAGCTTGCCCTCCTTCTCAGCGCATACAACCGCTATTGCAACGAGAGTACAGAATCGCAACAAGGTCCTCAAGTCGCCAGTGATACGCGACACCTGCTTGTGCCTGAGCCACCTCCCAGGCACATCCGGAGACATCTCCTTAACTACGTGGACGAGATCAGGGACAAAACTGACAGACCACTCCAGGATCAGATAGTGTACAGACAGGCCATAAACGACATTCATCGGGAGATCCTTATCACCTTCTTAAGCTCCCGACCCCCGAATGCCGTTATCGGAGTCCAACCACCACCTATCGCAGACGAAGAGCTCCAGCTTCCCCGAGAGTCCCGCGTAACTTTGGCACAATTACGTTCTGGATACTGTACCAGGTTAAACTCCTACCTATCCAGAATCGACCCCGACATACCAAACATATGTCCGGCATGTGAAGGCACCCCGCACGACACTAACCACCTTTTCACATACTCTATAAAACCCACTCATCTAACACCTCTCTCCCTCAGGACGCAACCCGTCGAAACAGCTAGTTTCCTGGGTCTACCGTTAGATGAGATAGACGAAGACGCCCGGTAACTACACTACACCTACAGGGCGAAGATACTGCTACAACAACAACAACAACGAATACAAGGGGGTGGCATTCGAGCAACAACAACATTTTTTGAATTAGGAATTTCATGTGAAAGAGAATAGAAGAATGTAATGAATGACAAATAGATGCAATAAGTTTGTCGCGCAATAACAACTTGCCGTCATTCTGCTTTACTGACATACTAATTTAAAGGCGAATTGAAGGAGAAGCCATCAACTGTTCTAATTGTACCAACTTCTTTAGATGCGCCTTGGTAGTGACCCAAATTTTTTCTCTTTTAGTAATTCTGGCGGATTTATTACAGGTGGTGGTATAGACCCAGCTGATTTTTTCGGCAAAATATTTGTTTTGTATACATTCGCGTTTATGTGTTTAGCTTGAGTATTTTGAATAGCGCCTGTTTGATGGACTGTCCTGTTATTATATTATATTAATGCAGGAGCACAAGAATTGGCGATAATTTTATCTGGCTGTGATCTAATTCGTCTTGGCGCGGTGTAGTAAGAATTGGTATCCAACCGCCATTTAATCTGGTATCCAACCGCATACCTTTGGTTAGTTTCAAAACATTAAAAAATTAATACAATGATTGTGATTTATTTTGTGATTTATTTTCCGAAATTGTCATTATTCAAAACTTGAATACAAACTTATGTATTAAATTAAGTAAAAGTCTCTAAATTTGTGATTACATCGGAGTATTATGCACTGATAAGTACATATAATTATTGAAAGGTTTTAAAATAAAAAAAAATCCCAAAAAATTGTAAAAGGCAAAAGATAATATTTACAATGTAACTAAATTTAAATGACCACTTACACTTAAAAATAAAAAAAAATTTTTAAATAGCGTAAAATCTGTCACAAAAGGGCGTAGTTAACATTATCGCAGATTCACAAAATCGTTAATTTTTTCTTATATTAGAGGAAAATATTAACTTTAATTCATTATAAAAAATCAGCTGTTTATACAATTTAGTCGGAGGTGCAAAGTTAGCAAAAATAGTGGCACTTACACCTCACACCTTGCAGGCTTTCTTGTTTCACTTTTCAGAGGACTCAAGATACCCTAAACGGCTGGCGAAAAATACTCGTACAAGTTAAAGTCGAATTACTTTAGGTCTCGCTAGGCAAAGTTTCTAAAAAAAGATGTCCAAATAATGCACAATCTCTTTTCGGAAAATCTGAAACATCGGAGAGTACCTAGCCAAAGCCAGCGGCGAGTCAAAAAAAAAAAATAGGATTTACAAATAATTCTCGAAAAAGTGAAAGTTATTTTGATTGTGACAGGGGTCACGTTATGCACTGAGGCACTCTTACTGCATTCCCGATCATTTTTCAGCATTCTCGAGTGAGAAACAAATATCAAGTAAGATCAAGAAACTATTTGGCAAGGCGCACTCGACACAATTTGAAACTTTTGATTTTCTTTTTCTTTAGCGGTATGCCCCAAAAATGTATTACCTATATCGTGTACCATCATACCTGTCTAACTCACATCAAGGGTGTCTGAAGAAGAAGTGTGTTTTTACTTGTATTTTTGTGCAATGTGTTAGACTATGCTGTTGCGGTCGGTGTTGTACCAGCATAATAAATTTCCTTATAAGTATTTCTGACGAATGCTGTTGATGTGGCAGTCATTTGCTGGAAAGAAACCCGGGTTGGTTCGATAACGTATAACCGAATGTCGTACGAACGAAAATATACTTTATATACATATAAAGTTAAACGGCTTACGCCCTGAGCTCTTCCTCCTATTTGGATTTTTAATGTTTTCCCACAAATAGACGAACGAAGATGCCAGGCTATAATCTGGATACTGATGGCAAAAGGTCGCTGCCTCAGTTTATTTACATGAATATTTTCTCAAGAATTGTTTGTTTTGCAGGCAAGAAGTAGGTCTGTTCCTGTTCAATTGTTACAACTTATCAAGTTTTGGTGTTTTGCAGGCAAGAAGTAGGTCTGTTCGTGTTTAATTGTTACAACTTATCAAGTTTTGGTGTTCATGTATACAAAAAACTTGCAAAGTAGGCGAAAAAGAGATAGAGAGTCAAATTACATTTATCTTGAGGGGAAATTGCAGTTTTTACTGCATGAATTTTTACTTGTAAGAATTTGCAAGTGACAAAAACAGCTGATCGCAAAGTAAAAATAAACACGAATTCAAATTTGCGAATTGAGTCAAAGTTCTAAATTTTAATAAAAATCGTGATTAAAATGTAGAATGTGAGTAAATATATTTTAGATAAAATTTACTTGAAGTCATATATTAAGGGGACAGAAGAATTTCGAAAAATTTGTAAAAGCAAAAATTTGTAACATATCGAAAAAAATTTTGTTTTTTCGTTGGCAGCAAACCAGATATCCTGAGGACAAATTGAAACTCAATCAAACAACAAAACAACTACATGTTCAAATTCAGACATTTAAAAATTATAATTTCAATCGATTTCTTAAGAGCCTCACATCTGATAAATCCTTATGAAAGGCAGCAAAGTCATTTAATCGACCGATAAAACACATAGCATCCATCAAAATAAACGACATCCAATGGGCAAAAACCAATGAACAAAAAGCAAATTTATTTGCAGAGAATCTTCGTAAAACCTTCTATGCCAATGATGGATCTGAAGATATAGACATCTCGTCAAATTGGATTGAAAGCGATGTCAGCATTGAGCCAGTCAGTAACGAAGAAGTAATGAGCGAAATTTTCAAAATGAAAACCAAAAAACGCCTGGTTTCGACTTCATAACTGCAGAAATTCCACAGAGATTGCCCAAAAATTGTGTTACTTGTCTGTCTCAATTGATTAATTTGTGTTTTTTGTTAAAATATGTTCCTATGTACTGGAAGACAGCAGAATAATTATGATTCTGAAAGCCGGAAAATCGCCAAATGATCTTCATACCGATTCACACCTATTTCTCTGCTACCAATGCTGTCCAAACTTTTTGAACGACTGTTACTAACTCGAATGTTGCCGATTATAGAAAACAAGAGAGTTATGCCAACGCACCAATTTGTCTTTCGAAAAAGTCACTCCACAATCGACCCAGTTCACAGGGTTGTTAGAACCATAGAGTGTGCGATAGAGGAAAACAAAGTTTGCGCAGCGGTGTTCCTTGACGTCTCGCAGGCGTTTGACAAAGTTTGGCATACGGGCTTACTCCACAAACTAAAATTGATTTTGCCTAGGAATTATTGCGAAATCCTTTCTTCCTACCTTGATGGCAGATACTTTCGTGACAGACTTGACAACTCCTATTCTTCATTGCAAAAAGCAAGCGCGGGGCTACCTCAAGGAAGCATCCTAGGCTCTCTCCTGTACCTCTTGTACATATGCGTATGACTTACCGGTTCACGTGCAACACGTTACCGCAACCTTTGCAGATGGCACGGCTATCTTAGCAGTTGGAGAAATAATCGAGACTACAATGACGAAGTTGCAATCAGCGGTGAGTTCTATTGCAACATGGGCAAAAAAATGGCGTATCCAATTAAAAAATTCAAAATCAGTGCACATTGTATTCGGCCTGAAAAAAAAAAGATTTACAAGCCAGTCTACATAAACAGCGTAAATATACCGTACGTCAACGAGGCAAAATATCTTGGAATAACCCTTGATGCTAAGCTGCGTTGGAGCTGGTATTGTTATTTAGCATTTTATTTACTTTAATTTTTTTTCATTTAACACGAGGTAGCTCAACGGGAAATTGTTTGATTTTTGTGATTTCTTACGCCGAAAGTTTAATCAGCTGTTCGTAAAACTTGCCTGTTGTTATTGGTTTTAGTTTTTATTGGATTATTACTTTTTTGATATTTTTCTCTTTCAGAGCGAGCTCTCGGAAATTAAGTTACTGGCTAATTTTTACATGAACACACCTATTTCCTAAACAAATACAGTATGCAAAGTTCGTATTAGTACACCCTATTACAAATAAAAATACCACGTATATTTTCAAATTTACTTTAAAGCAATTGATTTCAATCGTAGTGCGGTATTTTATAGCTCATAAAAAAATAGAATAATAACAAAAACTCCGAAACATTTGCATAGAATTGAAAAAAATAGCTTTAGTAGCAGTGTAGCTATTTCTACTGCAGGCAAAATTCGTATTAGTACACTTAGTATGCGTTGAATTTGTAAACAATTTGTTGGTATTTACCGTTATTTTCGAAACGATTGTGTTAAACATTCAATGTTTAACTTTGGGCAGTTACGTTTTAGTAGCCATTTGTTGAAGTTCGCGGAGTTAGTTTGCAATGTCGCGTAAAGTAAGTGAATTATCAAATGAAACTAGGAGATTAATAATAAATATGAACAAAAACGGAGTCTTTACGCGAAATTGCGAGAACATTGCAGAAAAGTGTGTCTACAATACAAAACGTAGTCAAAATTTATAGAGACAGTGGAAGGATTGACAAAAAGCTTCGAAATGTGAACAGGGCAAAGCTTGGACAGAGGCACAAGACTTATTTGAAACGCCTTATCAGGAAAGACCTCACCGTCAGTGGAGTTTCACTAGCTGCAGAACTAGAAAAATTCTTTTCTATCAAAGTTACACCTCAAACAGTGCGCAATTATGTAAAAAAATTGGGTTTTAGAAGCAGAACTGCGGTTAGAAAACCGTATGTAAGCTCAGTCAATAGAAGAAAGCGTGTTATATTCGCCAGGCAATATTTAAACAAAAATATGCGATTTTAGAAAAGGGTAATTTTTTCGGACGAGTGTAAATTTAATATAAAAATTTCCGATGGACGCATAAAAATTTGGAGAGAATGTAATACTAGCCTTCAAAAACGAAATCTGCAGCCTTCTTTCAAGCACGATGGTGGTTCTCTGATGGTATGGGGATGTTTCGGGGCAAACGGAGTAGGAAAGTTGCATTTTATTGATGGAGTTATGACTGCGAGGCAATATATTGATATTTTAAAAAAGAATCTACGCAAAAGTGCCAAAAAATTGGGTTGCAAAAAGAAATTTATATTCCAACAAGATAACGATCCTAAGCACACGGCGTTGTATACAAGGTTATGGATCCTTTATAACTGTCCAAATTATCTCAAAACACCACCACAAAGCCCGGATATTCATCCCATAGCAAATTTTTGGTTTTTCAAAAAGCAACTGAAACATCATCGAATAAGGAACCGAGAACATTTAAAAAAAGTCCTCAAATCAGAGTGGAAGAAGATTTCTCCAAATCTCACAAAAAAAATGGTGGAATCTATGCCGAAGAGATTGTCTGCTGTTCTAAGGCAACGAGGGTATCCTACAAAATATTAATTTTCTGAACTATCTTTTATTTACTCTTTAAATCATTAAAAATACATGTGTACTAATACGAATTTTGCTTCTGTGAAAAGTGTTAAGTTTTTTCTTTCTTATTTTTTTTTTGCAATTCAATACACTTTGTGAGCGGTTTTGTTTTTTGGCCTTATTTTAGTTAATTATCTACAAAATAAAACGGTTTCAAGCATTTGGTTTAAAATTAATTTGAAAATTAACGTGGTTTTTTTATTTATGAGGGGGTGTACTAATACGAATTTTGCATACTGTATCTTCGTTTCATGCATAAAAGTGGCTACGCTTTTATGTGACAGACTGTAAAATGCCACCAAGTATGCGTACTGAAATGTCATACTGAGAAGTTAAGTTAATTTACCTATGTACTTATGCATATAATTAAAACTTCGGGTAAAATTTACTGAATTTAACTTAAGTGCTTTGATTTTTCATTTTTTAATCACGAGTATTTTTTTTTTTTTCAAATTGCAATGTAGTTCTTTGCATTTCGTTGCATGATAAACAATAAACACTTGACCTTTTGCATAATGTGTATTTATTGTGTGAATATTATTTCTAGGACATATTTCAGTCTTCATTTTAAAAACAAAAATAAAATATACGAGTATACATATACATACATACATATGTACGTAGATTCGATAAAAGGCTACACAACAGAAAAATCAAACAATTATGGCAATATCGTATAGTATTACACATACACAGAGTTTTTTCCACTAAAATGCGCCTTATAAATAAATAATTTTTTAATAACTAAATATTGCAGTTACACACCCATATACACACATACCTACATATGTAAGTGTACATATATGCATATGCAATTTGCAATTACAAACAAGCAATGACAAGTATATTTACGTGTTTACTTATTTATTAAATGTTTTCATTTCATGCTGCAAACTGCGTGTATAGTAATGTTTTCACGCACTACTTGCACTTCCATTTCTATAAAATATAAATTTTATTTATTTTTCATTTTGATTTAAAAAAAATCACATGCATCCCTAAAAATGCTTCAACTTAACTCGGTAACATTTTTTGTTTGTTTTTTTTTTTTGTAATATTTATTTTCTTTAATTCTACTCCGCCGATTCATACCATATTTAATAACCCCACCCCCACCATCATCTCTATTCATGCGCGCTAATCAGGCTGCGCGCATCCCACAGCGATAATTGCGATTGGGAGAGTCGATGTTGTCGCGCATGAAGTAACTTATATGGGTAGTAGGGTGGCTGGTGTGCCGGATACTGATGGAATGTGGCAATGGGCAGCGGTTGTGTAGGTTGCGGTTCTATAATTAGTTGGTGTGAAGCAGAAATTTTACGCGAAATTTTTGCTTCTTTCTTATTCGGTGACTTCTTCGAAGATTTGATGAAATTCGGTATGCGTGCAAGTAGGCCACAATAGTAGGGATCATCTTGTTTCTTACGTTGCTCAGATTTACTCTTCTGTGTTGGTGAGAGTATTGGCACTGATTGATTATAGGCTTCATAATCAGGCTGCAATGAAAGTGGTATAGTGATTATATATTATTAATAAAAGGCACTAAAATGTGTGAGTGTATAAACTATCACCTTTGTTTTCTAGGCGTAGAGGTTAGCATTACATACTTATGTACTTGTAGTTGTGGTGTACAAAACTTGACCTTAACCAGAGAGTACGTTTTTGATTTCCCAATATGCAACTTTATACTGTGCGTGTGTGTGAAGGGGAGATTTGCGGTACGAGTATATGGGTGTGTACGTGAATGTAGTGTGTTTTTAGGGTGCAATTGGAAGTATACAAAAGATATGGGTAAATAACAAAATGTGCCAAGTCTATATACAGGTATTTTAACAATATTATAAAATTTAGCTCATATGCGTTAGTAATTTTAATGTAGGTTGATATGCGCGTACATACATATCGTCCCCCTCATCCCAGAAACGTGAATGTGTAAAAATGAAAATATTGGAAAATCAAGTTTGAACATTAACGGGCCTGTGGAAATTAAAAGGTTTGGTTTCTGATATAAAAAATATACAATATATTGCATGCCTTGCACGCACGCATTCTAGGGCTTGGTAAAAAAAGTGCATCTAATGGTTAATCAAGCCAATCCATTAACTCAAGATGGGAAAATTGGCACATTCATGAGTCTGGCATGAGCGGGTTATATGCAAACTAAAGGGTGGTTAAATTTCAAGGGCCGATGGTGAATGTGAACCACACCTAAACGTCAAGTTTTTTCTGTATTTCATTTGATGTTTTTCAATTTCAGACCAACTCAATTTGAACCATGGAAAGATACACAATCCAGCAATGCGTTAAAGTTATTCAGGCTTATTATGAAAACGGGAGTTCAAATCAAAATGTATATCGCACACTTCGTGATTTTTTCGGTCAATTTAATCGTCCACATGTGCGTACGATCGGAAAAATAGCGCATAAGTTTGAGCAAACCGGGTCTGTAGAAGATGTGAAAACACCAGTGCATGCTCGTACAGCTCGTACTGCAGATATTTTGCTCCAAACGTAATTGAGCCATACCAATATTATCATGCTAAAGAAAAATGACAATAATTTCCTAAAAAAATTGTATTTTATTCAAAATCAACACCGGCGCTTAAAACTTAATCACCCTTTATATCAATACGAAATTCTCCTACACCAAATATTTCGAAAAAATAAAGTTTCTCAGTTGTTTTATTCAAAAGTTAAAAAAAGGAGCTACAAAAAAATGTCTTCTTTATAACAAATGGGAAAAGTAACTCCAATCTGATCCCCTTTTAATTAACCAAGTGGAAAATTGCATAACATTGACAGAATTTTTGCAAAATACAATAGTTGAACCTAACCCTAAGAAAATCAAGGTTACTTTCATGCCAACCCCGATTTCTTATCTCCAACTCTGTTACTCTTCTGCTGGATGGCCAGTTTCAGCATTTTTTTCATATTTTTCAAACTCTCCCATCGTGTAAAGTGATATACATTTGCACATATACATAAGTAAACTAACAAATTTGTGTGACCACTTTTTTCAAATATTTGTAAATTAAAGTGTTTTTCAATTACCTTTGGCACATATGGGCTTTCATCGAGAAATCCTGCATTGAATACACTACGACGTCCTTTGCTCGACTGACTCGAATTATGCGAGTTATTTGAATTGTTCGAATCATCAGAAGCCGCAGGTGTGGGATAAATAAGACCAACCTGACTCTCAATGGTCGAGTATGGATCCTCGCTGCCCGCTGTTGGCACACGCATACCCATCGCATCCACCGATTTGGGTAGTGTCTGCATGCGATTCTTCAGCATATCAATAGCGACTATATTTATGACCAGTATCCAAAGCGGGTTATTGATTAGATTATTATTGGATTTGACTAATGAAATGGCCGACAAGCATTGCCGTTCCAGACGTCTACTTTCCGGATAGGAGCGTGAGAATTCACGATTTATATTGGTCGTATATTTTCGCATGTCGAAGAGCTGCACCAGAAAAGAAAAAAAAGCGTAATGATTCAAGTGAAAAAAGAAATGCTATAGCCAAGCGACTTACCTTAGCTGATGTGCCTGCCGTCAGCGCCATATTCGGCATTTGTAGTATATCCGCACCAATGACTGTCTCTTCGTTGGCCATCGAAGTGTTGTGCACAAAGACATTACTCTTGCCATAACGTTTCACGAGTATATTACCAATATCGTCCATTTTAATTTTGAAACCTTCACCGACAGATTTTTTCGCAACTTTTGTATCTGCATCGCGCATCGGATTATCGAAACCGCTGAGACCGATTCTGTGTGATGGCGAGAAAAATGGGAAGGAAACAGATTTTGAATTCCAAGTTTCACAGAAAGAATGCATTGACATTTCTCCACCACTTCTCGGAATACTCACCTCACGCCATCGAAACCATTCTTTCCGCCATTTATGGTAATCACCGATGATCTGGCATATGCTTTGGCCACTCTTCGATTCTTCTCGAATACGATAACTTTTGCCCAAATTTCATCATCGATTTGTTCCCATTTGCTGAGCACTTCGTTGATGTGATCCTTGAAAGAAACAAGCAGAGCAAATGGTCACTTAAAATTCAACTTTTGCTGAGACTTTGGTGCATATAAATTACAACATAAAAAACAAATGGTTGGTACAATAAATTAATATATATATTTTTTTTATTCTTGTTCATTCCGCTCGGGAGTGAATCGTACACGGTTCTGGGCTGCTGTTATTGCGTCATCTTACGTGATCCTGGCATCTGCTAGTTCGCAAATCATCGACCTTCGCCAAATAATCATTTCCGACACAAGGCAAAACTTATCCTTATTATTTCGTAGGAATAACATCCACGTCCCCTTTTTTCATAAATACTCAATAACTTATATTCTAAAAACCTTACAAATTAGTGCTGCTTAGGAGTTTATTAAATGTTTGCTTTTTTCAGCAGCTTTTCTTACTACTTGAAGTAGTCACTTACCCTAAAGAGTTTCTCCTTGTTATACCAAACATCCTCTTCCTCTTCGACATTTGGTATCATGTCCAGATTGTCGAGGGAACGCGAAATAATTTTCCGACGCGAAATCATTTTGTTAACGTTTTGTTGTTGTGAACTACGTTTGCGTGTTGGCAGTATTTTGTGGCCGTTTGTGAAAGCCGAAGCTTTTCTCAGTCTTTTCGAGGAAGAAAAAATAAAGTCACAATATGTCTGTAAGAAAAAAGAAAATAAGAGTTGAACGAAAAATTAGTCTTTGTTAAAAAAATGGACAACAGAAATTATACAATAATAATAACAACAGCGTTATAATTTCAAGTGAATACAATAAGTTATTATACAATAATGAGCTAAGAAGCTCGTAATTTTCGGAGCCCAGTGGACCATTTTTTGAGAGAATCCGTTTAAGAGTACCCAGGAGAGGGTTTCGGTTAACGAAAGGCACTTCCTTACATATTCTGAAGCCTCGGTAGTCTAGCCTGCCATCCCAGAGGTTATGGGTTCGAGTTCCACGTAAAGCATGGTCCTCTCGCACTTTTCCAAATGTACCTACTTTCCCCGTTTCTAAACAAACAAAAACAAAAAAAGAAATCTCATTCCTCAAACCCAAAAACTTATCCTTTCCATCCTTACTTCCGCCCAATAGTCAGCGCATTATTTGCATTGTGGCTGCTAAAACAAGCAAAAAAAAAAAAACAAAGAAAAGCACATTGCATCAGTGGCGCCAGCAAGAGGAAGCGGGCAACCGCGTTAATAGCGCAGACACACTAAATTTAGCCAAGTCCTCAACCATCTGTGCGATCCTTCTGGCAGAAAAATGTGAAACACAGATGGTGCTCCAAGCAGTAAAGAAGACGTTGTTCCTTTTATTTAGTAAAAAAGTTACTCAAACACAAATTGGATGATTTATTTTGCGCCACATTTATAAAACGCCGGCTGTATAGCAAAGTGATTTGTGCGCGTTTATCATTCGGCCCCCCGAGAGCGCTTATTGAATGAAGCTTATTAAGAAAATGAAACATCTAATTATAGAAAAAGTTTGAAATCCCGTCCGCGTTTAAGGGCAAACCAGCTGGTGCAGTTTTTTTTATAAAAACAATCTGCCTTTCAGCATCGGCTTAAAGTTGTAGGCTTGTAGGATAACATAAAGAGTGTGCCTCTCAACGCGTCAAATTACTTATTAGTATGCATATGAGCGGTTCCATGTCATGAAAATGGGGGTAGTTCTTTTCTTAAGTAAACTGAAACATTTTGAAAAAAGTTTAAAATTTTGAAATTTTTTTAATGTTGAAAATTTTGGAATAAAAGTTTTTAAAGTGAAATATCTTTGATTATTTCTGATATTTTTATAAATATTCTTTTTTTTTTCTTTTTTGGAGATAAATAAAAGACCTCTTAACACTAATTTTGTTTTGTGGAAAAATTATTATTTTGTTAAAACAATGTTTGGAATTGGGGTTTTTGAAGTGAAATATCTTCTATTCTTTCTAAAATTTTTATAAACTTTTGTTTTTACTTTTTGGGGGAAAAATACACTTTAACACATATTTTGTTTTGAGAAAAAATTATATTTTTTTTGTTAAAATTTATTATAAAAAATCAGAGTGTGAAGGTTTTTCAAAAATTCCAAAAAGAAATTCTTTCAAAAAATTTTGAGATTTTTTCAATGTTGAAAATTTTGGAATAGGGGTTTTTAAAGTGAAATATCTGCGATTAATTTTGATATTTTTATAAATATTTTTTTTTTTTTACTTTTTTTGGAGATAAAATACACTTTAAGACTAATTATGTTTTGGGAAAAAATTATATTTTTTTTGTTAAAAATTTTTGAGAAATTTTTTTTTGGTGATTATAAAAAATCAGTGTGAATTTTCAAAAACTCCAAAAAAAAAATTTCTAAAAAAATTTTGAGATATTTTCAATATTGAACATTTTTTAATAGGTGCTTTTAAAGTGATTCTTTTTACTATTTTTACAAATTTTTGTTTTTATAGTTTTTTGGAGATAAAATACACTTCAACACTAATTTTGTTTTGGGAAAAAATTTTATTTTATTGTTAAAAATGTTTGAGAAACATTTTTTTTTTGCTGATTATAAAAAATCAGAGTGGGAAGGTTTTTCAAGAATTCCAAAAAAAATTTGTCTCAAAACACTTTGAGATTTTTTCAATGTTGAAAATTTTGGAAAAAGGGATTTTTAAGGTAAAATTACTTCGAGATCTTTTGGTATTTTTATAAATTTTTTTTGTTTTTTTTTTTTTACTTTTTTGGAGATAAAAGACACTTTAACACTAATTTTGTTTTGAAAAAAAATTATATCTTTTTTGCTAAAAATTTTTGAGAAAATGTTTTTGATGATTATAAAAAATCAGAATGGTAAGGTTTTTCAAAAATTCCAAAACAAATTTTTCTCAAAAAATTTAGAGATTTTTTCCATGTTGAACATTTTGGAATAGGTGTTTTTAAAGAGAAACATCTTCGATTCTTTCTGATATTTTTATAAATATTTTTTTTTACTTTTTGGAGATAAAAGACACTTTAGCACTAATTTTGTTCTGGAAAAAAATTATATTTTTTTGTTAAAAATTTTTGAGAAAAATTGTTTTTGCTGATTATAAAAAATCAGAGTGGGAAGGTTTTTCAAAAATTTCAAAAAAAAATTTCTCAAAAAATGTTGAGATTTTTTCCATGTTGAACATTTTGGAATAGGGGTTTTTAAAGTGAAATATATGTCTGCGATTATTTTTGATATTTTTATATTTTAATATTTTTTGGAGATAAAAAACACTTTAACACAAATTTTGTTTTGGGAAAAAATATTTTTTTGTTTTAAAAATTTTTGAGAAACTATTTTTTTTTTGAAAAACCTTCCATTTTTTTATTTTTTGTTCAGAGAGATTATGAATGCCTAAAAGTTTCATAGTGGGTTCTCTGCCGTTACTGTAACCGCCAATTACGTGCAATTTTGGTTTTGTCGATTCTATTCAGACATTTTTGATGTTAAAGATGCACCTCGCACAGGCCCGCCCGTCCCCGAAAATGTCCACAATGTCACAGAAATAATCGAAGTTCATCGAAGCTAGTAGTCATAGCAACGCCCAGGAGCTAAAGATCGACTATAAAATATTTTTAAGCTATTGGCGCAAAAATGTTACGCAAAAATAATGAATTTCTTTTACTCAAACTAATATTTGGCAATATTTGAAAAAAAAAATCAGAAAATGTCTCAAGCCCACGGCAGTTGCTTTTGAATGTTCAACTTGTCATATTCTAAATGTCTAATTAATTTTACAAACAACGCGTAGGCGCTTACACACTTGCAATTCGCGCTAAAATAAAATAAGGAATGTACTTAATCTTTCTTTTTCTTCTTCTTCTTAATTGACACTTCATCTTTCACTTTGGTACAATTTTCGTTTCCCTTTTTTCTCGAACCAAAAATGAAAGTTCTGCACTATTTAGCCATGCGCCAAAACACAGCTACAACGAAAATATGTATTGAGGTCATATTTCATCTCGGTTGAATTCATTTGGGAAACACCAATATTTACTTAAACCAGTTAATTGTGTCAACCGAAAATGTATAAGAATCCAAGAAGCATTAGTAAGCGCAAAACACGTGTAGAAACACCTACACCGAGCATGGAAAAAAACTAGGAAAATGAATAGGTCCAAAATTCAAAAAAATAAAAAACCACCGTAAATTAATTCTTAACATCAACCATGAGCGTACGAAATGCTGCAAGAAATGGCAACGTTAGTGGCAACGGCATAAATGCATTAAATTACAAAACTTATGACTGTCGCATCGCCAACCAACGATTTTGGGTTATTGAACTCAATTTTGTGCTTGTGGTTTTTTTTGTGTGAATTCTACCAGTTATGCGTTGCATTACATAAAAAGTTGGCTGTTGACTTTGTGCTAAAAATAACCAATTAGTTGGAAAAAATGCAAAAATATGGAAATACACAAGCGGCAATTTGACGCTTGAGTCTTTTGTTTGCGGGCGCGCGAGCAGACCGATCGACACAGGCATGAGAACTGTAACAATTCTGTCAGGCGTTTATGCCTTGGCATATTAATCAAAAACTTGTTCACGCCAAACAATGCCAGCTGGCGAAGGTGCTTGTGGCATGGCAATTGATGGCACCGAACCAGCCAATGCATGCACTTGAATGCAGCCAATTGCGCGAGAAGGAAATGGTTAAAATGCAAAAACTTCTTATTTTTATTGCTTCTTTCTCGTAAACATTTGTGTGAAAGTCAGCTGTGGAATTCCATTCTTGGCGCTACCTTTCTTTGCAAGTGCGTGCGTGCGTGCATGTGTTTTGTCGTATTACGTGCTTGGCATGATGGACGACTGTCATATTAACTGTAATCACAAATCAGTAAACGCCCACAATCGCAATCGCTTATCATTCAATTTGGCTTTTTAGCATTGCAGCTACTTACTACTCGTACTATGGGGACAGTGTTGGCGTTAAAAGGCCATGGAGTGATCCCTGAATTATTTATGTACCTAGAAATTCGAGTGCATTCAAAAAAAGATTTCTGTAGCTGATTCTGTTAAAGTATTATAATAAGTGCCTGGCATTGTTGTATCAAAATTCATTATATGATATAATTTGAATGCAAGTTTGCTACTCGAGCCTTTTGTTTAGCACAAACAAAGGTTGAATATTTTTATTTGCATTCTAATTTATATTCTTGCTCTGTCAATAAAATGCCATAAATTATATAATTATCAATTGCCACAAATTGCAATACCAAACCCTACTTGGCACCATGCGCTGGAACTTGTTATTCCACGCCTTCCAAAACGAGTTTCCCATGCAGAAGCCAGACATGTTCGCTGGCTACTTAAATGGTTCTAATGCAAATATACATAAAATATATAAATTTTAAATTATAACTTATAAAAATCTAAAATCAGGTTTTATTATACATTTTCTAAGTAGAAATTAGTCGAGCAAAATATTCAAATGCCGGCGAAAGACTGGCATACATTTTTTAATATGCATTAAGAAATTAGAATTCATTAGAAATACTCGTCGATAGAAAACGAAAAATTTATAATAATAACTTTAATCTATTATTTTTCATGTATGTTATGGACATAAAATAGGTCTGCTATATTTTTACTGATTTTGGCCATTTCACTTTTATTATTTATTGTCTATGGAATAGGAAAAAAAGATTAAAAATAAATAATTGGCCCATACACTTCTGTTAGGAGTTTGGCCAAGCTTCTCCTCCTATTTATGGCATGCGTCTTGTTGTTGTTTCATAAATGGAAAGATCTACAGTTTTAAGCTGACTACGAACAGCAAATGGCTGTTGGAGGAGTTGGTTAAGGAGGAAGTTTTTTCATGGCAGAAATACAATCGAAGGTTTGCCATTGCCTGCCAATAGGCGATCGCTATTTCAGGGTGGGCCATATAGCGTTTGCTTTTTTCACCTATTTTTTTTTTGAGAATGGTAACACAAATGTCATGTCAAATGTGTTCATAATTTACTTAAAGGTTTGACATTTACGCAATGGGACGTTAATGCTTGAACAAAATTGGGAAATATTGAAAACCTATTTACAAAGTGGTGAGTCTTCTTCTTTTTTTCTGATTTTCACATCGATGGCTACGTCAATAAGCAAAATTGTCGAATTTGGGTCTCAGAAGATCCACACGTTACTATAGAGAAGCAAGTGCCTCCACAACGAGTCACTGTTTGGTGCAGTTCTTAGTCTGGCGGCATCATCGGGCCATTTTTTTTCGAAAACGAGCGAGGAGCCGCAGTTACAGTAAATGGCGAGCGTTACCGTGACATGCTCACCGAGTTTTTGTTTCCAAAAATTGAAGAGGATGACATGGACGACATTTGGTTTCAACAGGACGGTGCAACTTGTCACACTGCCAAAGTTACACTCGAACTTTTGGCTACCGTTTTTTAACTCGAATAATCAGCCGAAATTCCAATATCAATTGGCCGCCTCTGAGCTGTGATTTAAGCCCGTTGGACTATTTTTTGTGGGGAGCCGTTATGGACAAATGCTATGCGAACCATCCAGAGACGATTGATGCTTTAAAACACGAAATCGAAGTTGGCATTCATGAAATTGGAGCCCAAACAATCGAAAATGTGCTTAAAAATTGGGTTGATCGAATGGCCTACTGTAAAGCCAGTCGTGGCAGTCATTTGAACGATATTATTTTTCATTCATAAATGACAATGTTCAATCTTCAAAATAAAAAAAAGTTTGAAAAAATATTGAATAGTTTTTTTTATAGTCGATTCAAAAAGCAAATTTTACATGGCCCACCCTATAGAAATAACTTTTGCTACCATTTTGCTTGTTTCATGCACAGAGAGTCGAGCCTACGCACTTCCGAATAGTAGTCACGCCCTAACCCATTCGGCTGCGGTGGCCAGTAAAATTTTATAAAAGTTTAATTTATTACCATATACAACACAACAAAAACCATGTAAACAGTTTTTTTAAATTTGTGCAAAAATTATGAAAATTTTGGAAATTTCAAGCTTTCCAGTAGAAATTTTAGAATAATTTTTGGTATGCAATTTTATCGCCCACTCAATTTTAGCATATAAAGGTGCAAATTGCAGTGTCCATTTCCTGCCGAACAAAAAAATTGTAGTCTCTAAAAAAGTACTTTGTTTGGAAGACAATCTGTGACACTGTAAGCACGAAGAAAAAATAAAAAAAAGTGCGTGTAGCGTAGTACACATAACAGAAGTGAAACTTTCAAGGCAGACAAAGAAAGAGGGAGAGACCCGGGTGAGAATGAGAGAGAGAGAGAGAGAGAAATAATATATATCTAAATAAATTCACAACATTTGCAGAGAATACAAATAGACAAAATTTACAAAAAACGGAGAAGGGTCGACCGGTGTAGGTAAACGTCGGACACAAACCGTTTCAACAACGCGCACTACTCCGAGCGGTTATCACCCGCACAAACGCAGTGATTCTAGGACCGCAGCAACTGCACAAATTAGCGCAAGGCAATGCCAATAAATCTGACGCCGGAATGGATGCACTTTATAGTACGCACAAGCACTAGCCGGGAAACGGAAATAAGTGCCAAAAAATAGGCACAAAAATAAAGCCAAAAAAATTGGGACCAAAAACGCCCTAAACAGTGGGCACTAAGGAAATATAACGCCCAAAAGTAGGCACCAAAAATATCTTTCCTATAAGTTTGCACCAACAAACAAGCGCCAAAAAGGTAGGCAGTGTTATTTCTCCCTAGAATTTAGCAACCACAAGGAAAAACTTAGGAAAAATAGCCTAAAGCCTATCTCTCTTTCTCTCCTTTTTCTCTACGTTATATCTCTTTTCTCTCTCGCGGAACGAAAATGCCCAAAACTTTGCATGGCCTTGAAATTTTACTCTCCATTCTCGCTCGTCCATCGACGCCTAAGAAGTTTCACTTCAAAAAAAGTCAAAAATAAACAATACTTTGTGGCCACTTGCAACCTGCACTTACTAAAATTGAATGAGCTATAAATTGGTGTAGCAAAAATTATTCCACAAATTTTGTTTAAAAAGTTTGAAATTTTGTTGCTAGCTTCCAGAATTTTCATAATTTTTGCACAGCGATTGTTGTTGCATAAGAACTTAAATTTTTATAAAAAATGAATAGCTATCAAATAAACAAAAGTAAAATAGCCAAAATTGCTCAAAAATGTCGCACACCTTTTTTATTGCCTCAGCGTCATGTCATTACCCGCAAACGACCTCACCAGGCACTACGCACTCCAAGCACTCGCCCGTTACACGAACATTGACTTGATAGTCATTATTGAGCTTCATCAGCAGCTTAGTTCTAATCATAGAACTCTTAAGTGATGGCACATCTACATTTATAATTTGCTCAAAATTTAGTTCGAAAATATTTTCGTTGGTAAGATAAGCAAAAAATATTCACAGTTAACTTCTATTTGAGCTGAAGCGGGCGCAGCAGCCACGAGTTTACAAATAAATTACAATTTATAAATTACTTGCCAAGACAAGCACCCCAAATATTATTTTTTGAAATGTTTTTGCCTGTCTGTATGCACGTAAGTGTGTGCCTTAAAAATCTGCGTTCTGTGTGTGGGCTGCTGGTGGCATACATATAAGCGAATGATGAGGTCAGCGGTCTATGCTTCTTCAGTGCTAACATTTGCTTGAATTTCGGTGCGTGATTGGCTAAGTCTTGGCCAAGTCTTGACAACTAAGTTGAATTGGCTAAGTTGTTTGTGCTTATTTTTAAATATAAAATTGAGTTTACTGACATTTGGTAAGATTTTATTAATTTTAGAGCTTTTGGAAATAACGGTTAAAAGGCGCTAAATATCCATCCATCCTAATTTTTCTTTTTAAAATCTGAGATCTAAGAAGCCACTTATTTTATAAGGATAAGCTCGCGGCAAACTGATATCACCTCAACATTTCAAGCGGTTTCGACTATTTGGCCTTTTTATGTGAATGCCATTTTGTTTTTTTTTTATAAAACTAAAATCATATAAATCCAGGTTTCAAAATTTTTTTAAAATACAAAAATTATTGTATTATATTATCTTCATAGTTTCCTTCTTCTTCTTCATATGTTTCTCTGAGTTCTTTTAGCCAAAACTGGGCTCAACAAAAACAACAATGCACTCTTTACAGTTTAATCCGCTATGAACTATTTTACGTTCATCATTCTGTGTACTCTTTTTCAGACCACTCCATATTTTGCTTGGAAAGAATATCTGCTTACATTATACCAAAAGTCCTCAAGTCAATCTTTTTTGTCGGGACAGACTAGCAAGTAAAGCACTTAGACATAATTAAGTCAATTGTACTGCTCTCGGATTCCCTTTTTAATTTTCTTTATATCTACTCAACCTCCGAAGAAATCTGAGTAGCTCTTATGGTGCCAAGGAGCCAAGGTGGCCGCTTCTTAACACATCAGTGCCAAAGACTTCAAGCGTGATTCGAGCGAAGGATGGGCAGACGCACAGGAAGTGATCCGCCGTCTCATCCTCCTCTCCACATGCTGGGCAGAATGCACTGTCTGAGATGCCCACCTTTTCCATGTGCTTTGCCCATTGAAAGTGGTCTGTCATCAGTTCAATCAGCCTCCTACAGTCACCTTTGTTTAGTGACAGTAGGAACTGCGACAGTCGGTCGGACATGATAGGTAACATCAGTTTTGACTATCTGCAGCCTCTCTCAGACTGCCAAGCTCGCTTGTGGGTTGTAGTAACCCATTTGCTAACCGTGGTTTTGAGGGCTGCAGAAGGGAGTGGCAGAACGGGCTCCGGGCCAAGGAAGTTGGTCTCAGAGTCCATTCGCTTGTGGGTTGTAGTAACTCGTTTGCTAACCGTGGTTTTGAGGGCTGCAGAAGGGAGTGACAGAACGGGCTCCGGGCCAAGGAAGTTGGCCTCAGAGCCCATCCTAGCTGGGGAGTTAGAGATCTCGTTATCCGCGAT
>JAYXIM010004359.1:0-25018 GCA_037575425.1 Anastrepha fraterculus | reverse complement strand
CTGAAAGATGTATGGGCTGTCATCACGTGCGCTATCAATCCAGGGCTTCACTACTGTCTTACAATATTGAATGTATTTCCACATATGGTCCAACTAGTGCCTCTATTTTGCGATATGTCATATGACGATCTTGCGTTTAACAAATGGCACACAAATTCACGGACGCGCCGACGTTGGACCTACAAACTCATACCACGAGCTGATAAGTGATTAATGAGAAAACATGGAGACACAGACTATCACCTCTCGCAGTTGCTCAGCGGACATGGCTGTTTTCAGGAATACCTGCACCATTTTAAGCTGGCAGACAGCGCTTTCTGTCCAAACTGCCCGAATACTGACGAAAACACGTCATGTTTTATTGCGACCGCTTCAGAGAGGAACGTGCTATCCTATAACAAGCACTGGATCATCAACTATCCTCCACCACCCTCTTACGAGATATGTGCGCAACCAGCGGTAAGTGGGAGGCAGCGCAAATGTTCGCAGGTAGGATCATGACGCGACTTCGCCATTTTGATTGGGAACGCAAAGCGTTGCAGGAACAGAGAAGGCGGACAGTTTCTGACGAACCGACAACAAGCACAGACGTTTGAGTGAAACACTCAATACAGTATCGTACAGAAGACAAGACGGTAGTGAGTTATTTAAACTCTACTGCACCTTTTCCGATGTCTCGCTTACTTTGGAACTACCTATACATACAGTGGGAGTAATTGGGACTACCGACGGTGTATAGCCTTCATATGCCTCCAGGAGAGTAATTTGGACGCAGGTACCTGTTTTGTCTTCGGACACAAATGCGGCTCTACCCAGAAGTTATAATTTTGTGGTCCCAGGGTAGAATCAGCCGAGGCGGAGGATTGTTATAGTATTAGTAGGAGCGTGCTACACATATCATTAGTGGTACGGGACCTCTGAGATGTTTCTGACATTTGGATTTCAACCTCCTTGCAAAACAAAAAAAAAAAACAAATGGCGCATAGTATCAATTATTTCTGCCACAACACAACAACTATTTTTGGACGGCCTTCACTAAATTCGTACTGGATGGTTCGGCAGCCAAGTTGAATATCGTTGCCTTAGCGTTTCACAGTGGCTAAGTGTGGTGCTGGAGCACCAAAAATTAAAGTAGGTTGATCAATGAATTCTTGTCCCGATAATCCGCACCGAAAATCATAATAAATCATCGCACGAAAAATTTCACGAGTTAATGCCATCTTTTGGATGAAATGAATTTTTCAATCTAATGAAAACAGAACAAATAAAGCTCAAAAGTGAAACCATTGTATGCAAGTCTATGCTAAAAAATACCAAACTTTTAGGTTAAAAGTTTAAAATTCCAGCTCATCATACGTCGTGTCGCAAAGTCACAAAATACAAAAGGCAACCCTCGTATTATGTGTTGAATCCAAACTTCGAAGAGTAGCGCCAGCGCGTCAGTTATTACGATATTCCAGCTCAAAAGTGTGAAAAGGATGAGTTTTGGCTATATTTGAGGTTATGAAGTTGAACAATCGCCGTAGCCGAATGGGTTGGAACGCAGGTTCGAATCTCCGTGAAACATCAAAATGAAGAAAAAGTTTTCTTTAATAGCGGTCGCCCCTCCTCATAAAAACCATTTGCCGTTCGGAGGGGTCTGCACATATTAAATGGAGGGTCTGCAGATATTACTGTTACGACCTTTAAAAAAAACTTTCGGAAAAGTGTAGTCTGGTACTTGTTGCAGAGGATTAATAAAATTTTATGAACTTGAGTTACTCTCTGTTACTCTCTGTATTGAAAAGACAAATATATATAGACGAAATGTGCATTGAGTCGATTGAGCAATGTTTCGCTCTTCACCTGCAGCCATTTTTTTTACTTTTTGTTTTGCATTTTGACGTTTTATTGAAATTTGCTGTTGCCGCCTCAACAATTTTTTGCTGTTTTGCTACTTTGTACCCCTAGTTTTACCGTACAACCTCCGCTGCCAAGATCGCTTACATCCATACACACATATAGAAGTTAGTTGGCCACTCAGGACTAGTTCGCTGCTACTCATTTCAATTGAATACTTTAGTTACCTTTCATTTTTTGGTTTTGTTGTTGATAGTACATCGCACACAACAACGAGATAGGCGAACTTTTTAAATGAAAACGACATTTTCAACTTCTTTTCTTTACACATTTGGGTCTTATTATTTTGTTGTTGGGATTGAGCACTCTCCCCCAAAGTCAACAAGCAACTGCTACTCCCATTGCTGTTGGCTGACAGCAAAAGTTCTGGCTTAAAATAAGCAATAAAATGTGAGAGTGCGTGCGATTTACATAAATACTGGTTGTGAGTAAATTGCGGCGAAGGGGTAACAAGACTGACACTGAAGCAATACTCAGGGCTGTTAAGAAGTCATGAATTTGGAGTGCGAATGGAGGAGTGACTGTATTGTCTGTATTGTTGTAGTAAGTTTTCAAGCAACTTACTTATTGGTTGTCATATGAATATGCGAGCATGTTTGCATGGGTGGGTGAAGATGTACTCGTATGTGTGGCGATCTTAAATTCTGTCACTGGCGGAGAAAGTTTTGGAGTGCGTAGGAATGCAGCTAGAAAGATTTATTCAAAAAACTCAAAACTCAAATACAGGAAAATATTGTACGAAAAGTCTTGGCGCTTGTTCGGTTGCTCGTGATGTTAAAATATTCTTGCTTAAATTGTTTGCTATATTAACATTAAGTGTAATAAAGTGTAATTTTCAAGAATGCTTCGATGCTTTGATAATTATGTTGAAATTGTCTATGTGATCTCAAAAAAAAAAAAATGTATTTCCTTACAATCGCTGGGTCAACTTAGTTCTCATTGAAAGTTTCTTCTTTTGGAAATGAGACAAGTCTGACTTCCAGTAGATTTGCACAAATTCATTCAAAATTTCACACCTAAAAATGATAGAAGTACTTTATTAGTTTCCTCGTAGTTCAGATCAGTGTTTGTCCATAGCCTCGAATGGCTACTGGAAGTGATAGGCTCAAAATTAATAGGCAAATTCTATTAAAAATAATTTATAATTTAATAAAATAAATAAATGCCGCCACGCAGTTTTCATTAGCTTTAAATAAAATCGGGATTTATGGGTATTCATTCCCCATTTCTTTTTCAAATAGAAACCATACCTTAGTTTCCTTGCATTTGGATGTATAGGAGAGTCGAATAGAATTTCCGCAGATGACATTTTGTTTTTATTGGGTTTTATATATTTAAAATCTGATTAGTAAGTATTGCGAGCTTAACTGAGATATCGTGACTTAATTCTATTCATTGATCCATTCATTCGTGGTCTATTTTGCATTGCTAAGTTAAATTCGGTTAGGTTAGGCTGTAAAAGTTGAGCTCGAAGGCACAATTGGAGATAAATAAAATTAATTTTTTGTAATATTTACCATTGCAAGGGGATAAGTGGGAAGAAACAGGAACAGAGAGAATGGAGGGATACCGAACGATGACTACCAGCGGTTATGATAATCGCTTCGTACTACTGATAAAATTCAACAAATGGGCAATACTAAGGTGTAACAAACAAGTGAGAGCTGGCACCGTGAGAGCAGGAGAGCGGAGGAGAAAGTGCTGAGACGATTCCTTCTCAATTTCCAAGCGAATTAATGCCAATCCTCACCTCATGGTTGTTTTTCTTGCATATTCGTGTTCGCAAGCTGCAAAGCCCGCAAAGTGACACAGTCCACCAACACTGAGCTGGCTCTCATAGCTAGAAACGAAGATGGAAGCGTATAAGGAGAGGATCATTTCTGAGATTTTTCTCATTTTCTTATTTTCATTGAGACTTGTTTCAATCTGAAGAACGCGTTATGCAGAGGATTGATGAGTTGACGGTGGGGTTAGCAAACTTAAATAAGTCTGTAAGAAACATTGAAGTCAGAGTTGAAACAGTCGAGAAAGAATGCGCGATAGTACAACAACTACGCAATGATGCCGAAGTAAAGGGTTTTCCAAACAGAGGTGTTATTTTGATATTCAAAGAAAAATAATATTTTCTAATACAAATGATTGGGTGTTTATTTCATTATATAGAGGCAGGTATGCCGTTAATAGTGGAAAATAACATTAGGCAAATGACCACCACGACCACGCCTACAGGACAATATCCCTTTCATGAAATTTTCCATAACCGAATTGCAAAGTGGCTGCCCTATGTCCTCGATAGCCTCTCGAATTCCGTCTTTGAGATCCTGAATCGACCCTGGGCTGTTGGCGTAAACCTTTTCTTTCACGTGGCGCCAAATAAAAAAGTAACAAGGTGTTAAATCACAATATCTTGGTGGCCAATTGTGATCTCCTATCCGAGAGATAACACGGTCCGGTAACTTTTCCCGTAAAAGATCAATGGTTTAGTTGCTTGTGTGACACGTAGCGCCGTCTTGTTAAAAATAGCCACTGTCCAGTTCAATACCATCCAAATCCGGCCATAAAAAAATTGTTAATTATCTCTCGATAGCGCAATTTATTTATGCATAACACCTGTTATTAGAAACCCCTATACTTCGTAAACAAGTCGTCGAATGTGAGAACGCTTTAGTGTCATCCGATCTCATTAGAAGAGGAATTCCACTCACAAAAAATGAGAAATTGACTGATTGTTTTGCTTAGCTTCGTTGGGCAGTTTAGATAGCAGCCCACTTGTTCGTATAATTTTCGGTGCTCGCAATAATAAGAATAATAACAGTAATAAGGATAACAGTTAAGCCGCACCCATTATCGCTAGGATTGGCTGTGTTAGTGATCGCTTTGTAGCATTTAGTGCAGTGGTAAAGTTTTACAAAATCAAAAAATAAAAAATCGCAAATGTGCAAATGGTTGTCTAACGGATACTACAACCACAAAATTCGAGAGCTGAAGCTTTGTTAGCCTTTGAAGTACCACCGAGCGTCTGCGGTCCACCTCTGCCAGAAGAATCTCGCGACTTTGCATATTTGTGTATGTGCCCAGCGCTCGTTGAGTAGATGTGAAGCGAATGAGAAGCAGGGCTCAGATGGTCGAGGGAATTTTTGCATTTCATGGGGAAATCCCCTCACGAGTTCACGAGCTGGCTCATCCGTTCAGCAGTTTCCTGTAACGGCCCAGTGAGCAGGTGGTTATATGAGTTTAATTTCGAATTATTTCGTTGCGATCGAAGGGGAAGGGGAAATCAGGCGGTCTCCTACTAGTTCTAGTTCAGATCTCTAATTGCTGCTTGGTCGTCGGAGTAAATCTTTACTTCCCTGGCAGTTGCAACACAATTGAATAATCTATTAATTGTTTATTTGATTGCGCTTACCTTTGTTTAGAGCAAACTATAGCGGTCCGCTAGGCTGAACTGGAACATGATGGGGAGTTTCACGCAGAATACTCCTTCACAAACATTTTTGCCTAATTGCGGGCCATATGTGAACAGATTCAACAGAACCCTTTCCAAATGTTGCGCCCTACTCACTTTTCACTTTGTAAATGGAGAATTTGCCGGTCGGACCGCGTGAGGATGTGCATCGATCAGTTACCACAAAGATGGACTTAAAGTCACTAAAGCTGCTGTAGGGCCCGTAGCTTAGCACAAAGTTGTAACCTGAGCCTCTCAGTCTGATTGCAGCCGCAGTTTTACCTACCATGCCTGCGGATACCATATTTAGCATTGATTTAGCTGAGATCATTGCAAATATAAAACCTGTTTACCTTATTTTATATACTCAGAATATAGGCTGTAGAGTTTGTGAACAATTTTTATGATGGTCATAACCACGAAGTTGAGAATACAAGGGTGGTTGCTGAACAGACGACAAGTCGATATCTAGCAACGATATGGCAACTTTCCGATTGATAGCGCATGACCCCCTTAGAAAATCAGGAGAGGAAACTGGATGTATGTCTTAAAGGCACAAACGCGATGAAATGCTTTTAGCAGTCCTAGGGTAGAATCAGTTGAGTGGGGAATAATGTTACATTGTTAGTGCGAGAGCGCCCCTCATAAAACTGGTGTAGCGGTACTTTTGATTATGTTTCTGACAGTCCCAGGATAGAATCAACTGAGTGGGCAATAATGTTACATTGTTAGTGGGAGAGCGCTCTCATACCACTGGTGTAATGGTACTTTTACCTCTTTTCCATGAGTTTGTTGGGATCGCTGTGTGTGTGACGTCACACTGATGCATTTTATTCATGCCATGTTTTGTATAGTTTCTCCTTCTTGCACGTTTGTTCGCATTTTCACATTTCTCCCACGAAACTGCACCTGTGTGACGTCACATTCTCACTGATGGATACCCTACAAGACAGTGCTGATCACCTACGACAGAAATTCCAACTTGTTAATGCATTTTATTAGTCTCTACTACATACGCATTATCAGAATAGCACATACAACATTTTTAATGGGGAAATCAAGTATTTCATTTGATATTCTTTCCCCTGTTTGAATTCTATCTCTCTTTTACCAATAGCAATTTCATATAAGGGAAAAATATATCTATTGTACTTTAAACGCCAAGGCAACTCATCTGTATGCTTATAATGGAGCTGCTCTGAAAAAAGTTCTAGTGTGAAATTTGGCTGTGTTGGTTGTATGGTCGCCATAGCCGAATGAGTAGACGCTTGGCTAAAATTTAAAAATTCGTGAGTTCGAATCTCCGTGGATGAAACACCGAATTGATATGTACAATATTTTTCTAATGAAAGCAAAAAAATATAAATTTTATATATTTCTAAATTTCTACTGATAACGAAAATGAGGAGTTTTTGTCATCAGTCTGATTACTTTTTACGAAAATGAGGAGTTTGTGCTGTTTACTTTTTGATAAAGAAAATGAGTAGTTTGGCCCATCAGTGCCGATTACTTTTTGATAACAAAAATGAGAAGTATGATTATTAGTGCTGAGAAAATTTTGATGACGACAATGAGGAGTTTAGTTGTCAGCACTTATTACATTGTAAGAATAAAAATTATTAGTTTCCTTGCCTTTAGAGCATAGTAGATATATTTTTCAGTTATAAGAAATTGCTATTGGTAAAAGAGAGATGGAATATCCCACCGACAAGGGGAAACTATCAGAACTTTCCCATGGCTAGAACGGAAATGTGTAGTTAGATGAGGATAGTGATGATGATAATATGAGTGCTTATATGATAGTCAGCTACCTTGTAGAGTACAGTCTTACAATATATCAGTTTTCAACACCCTTAACCTAGATATGTTTATATATACATACTTACATACATACGTACATACATGGCTTTAAAGGCTAAACATTCTGCTTACTTTACTCGCTTCAGAGTAAAACTGCCCAAAAAAAGAGTTCAAAAAGTTTTAATTATAGTAAAAGCACTGAAGTCGTACATTACCTTGTACATATACATATGTATATGTATGTATGTCTGTATGTACTCATATAACCATAACAAAAGGCGAGTACGACCTTAACTTCACGCAGCACAAGCACCTTGACAATCAGCTTAAATAAAGAAATGAATTAAATTTTGTGGAAAGTATCTGTGGAAGAAAAAATAATAATTTAAACAAAGGCAAAGAAAACAATGCATAAATAAAGGATTACACTACTGTGTTCATTTTAATAACAATAACCCATAATAAATTTTCATCGCCACAAAAGAAAGGAACAACGAACGGTAGATGTGATGCAGACAGCAGCGGAAGCCAACCACGGGACGACAAAATGACCAGCTGAACAGCGAATCATTGATATGAGCATTAACACATACTTATGTATGTATGTACGTGTGTGTGTAAGCCAGAGCATTTCACTCTTAAACAGCTGGGCACACCATATGAATGTGTTATGAAATGGCAGACAGTAGGCAGCCGAACAGCTGCGGTCTGCTTAATATGTAGGTGTATACTTAATATGAGTATGCATGCCTCTCTATGTTTGTGTGTGCACTGTCATAAGTCTGAGCGCGAAATACAGTTGCTGCATTTCACACCATCACTCCGATTTACAATTGTTATTTTAGTGTTTACAGTTGGTTAAATTTGTGAGAAATTACCCCTTTTGATAGAGCAAATTGTACAGCTGGAGAGAGTGAGGGAGTAGCACAATATGGTTGGCATTGTATATTCGCGCCTATATACAGTTAAGGGTAAATGTTTAACTACCCTCTAATTTGGAGTTTAAAGAGAAGTAAAAATGTTGCTAAATTTTTGGAATTATCAAAAATTAAAAATATTTATTTATCACTAGCCTGCAAGTAAATTTTTAGAAAAATAAATTTTAATTTTGAATTTTTTTCCTTAGCCTTCGAATTTGAATTTGAAATTTTAATGGTGCATTTGAACTTTTGTCTCCTACTGTAAAAGTGTTCAAGTGCAATGTACGAGGCACATTATTTATTTTGTAATTATCTTTCATATAATGGCAATGGGTGCGTGCGGGTGGGCATTAAAAATAATTATTATTAAAAAACAAAAACAAAAAAAAAAATGATTTTAAAGCGTTGTTCCCTCACCTAGGCGCGAGCTCTTTAATTCAATTATATTGCATTACTTACGTTTGCGATATTATCTCTCACGTATTCGCGTTTGTCTTTTATAAGTAAGAGCTTATATTTATATAGTTGTTTGTGTTTTTTACAATTCACTTGTTTTTATTATTAATCGCCCATGCATGGCTCGAATTTATGTAAGTAAACGCATCTCAGAGACTGTCTGCATATGAATACAGGCATGAAATAAATTCATCGCATTGTTTTTTATGTGGAGAAAATTTATAAAGAAATGCGGAACTTCGTTAGGGAAAAAGTGATCAAAAATCAACGAGAATTTTGAGCTACTTCAAATGTAAGCAGCCCCAATAAACACCGTGTACTCCGGTGATGAGGTTCAGGGGGCCATCAACAAATTAAAATCATCAAAAGCCATTCGCCCTGACGGACTGAACACGCTGATGTTGAAGCATCTTGAACCATTGGGAGTAGGATTTCTCACAAGGGTCTTCAATCTGTCCTTGACCACTCTCATCATCCCTGACAAGTGGAAAGCTGGTCTCACTACTGAAACCTACGAAACCCGCCAACCAAGGGCAATCTTATCGTCCGATAACTCTCCTCTCCCCAGTAGTGAAGACACTTGAAGCCCTCCTACTCCCTCTTCACGAAACACCTGGCCCCGGCCCCACATTAGCATGGTTTCTTACGAGTGCATAGCTCCACCACTGCACTCACCGCCATAAACGCACAGATAAACTGCGGGCTTAACCAAAACCGCCCCTGCGAGAGGACAGTCCTAGTAGCGTTGGACCTGAAGAAGGCTTTCGACATAGTCAGCCAAGCAACTAGATGATATTTATCAGTCGACACTCCCGCCAGGGCTGAAGAGTTGATCCGCAAACTACCTGAGCGGTCGTCATTCGTCAGTTATCTTTCGAGACCAAACATCAAGGCAGAGGAAGATTAAGCAAGGTGTAGTGCAGGGTGGTGTCCTTTCACCCTTGCTGTTCAACTTCTATATCTCGAAGCTCCTCCAACCACCAGAGGGGGTCTCCCTGGTCTCATACGCTGACGACTGCACGATAATGGCGTCGTGCAATGACATTGATGGCCTGTACTCCAAAGTGTACAACTATCTCATTGACCTTTCTCGCTTTTTCACATCGAGGAATCTACAACTTTCCCCCACCAAGTCCACGGCGACCCTCTTTACCACCTGGACAAAGGAGGTCAAAGTACCTCTCAAGGTAAAAGTCGTTGAAACACCAGTCCCGACAGTAAACAATCCCGGTTCAAAACTATGCTGCGCCTGTCTGGTCGCCTGGAACCAGTGTCACGTAGTGGATAAAGCTTCAGACATGCCAAAACACTGCCATTCGGACAGCGACGGGTTGCCTCCTGATGTATAACGGAATGCCACCTTCACAATGAGGCCCAGATGCTCCCTGTAATGGAGCACAACAAACTGCTCAGCAAGCAGTTCCTGTTAGAGTGCTACCGCAGGTTTCACCCTTGGAAACACCTGCCTAAGTCAGAGCCGCCTCCTAGGCCCGTCAGGAGACACCTTTAAAACTACGCTGACGAGATCCAGGACAAAACATACAGAGACCTACTGAACCGGACAGTGTTTGGGAGAGCTCCAGATTCCCTGTGAGACCCTCGTATCACTGGTATAATTACGTTCTGGATATTGTAGCAGACCTCGACATACCAAATATATATCCGGCATGTGAAGGCACCCTGTACGACACTAACCACCTTTTCATATGCCCCTTAAAACCCACTCATCTAACACCTCTTTCGCTCTGGACCCAACCTGTCGAAACATCATGTTTCCTGGTCCTACCTTTAGATGAGCCAGACGAAGACGGGGCACCTTACATTGACGGGGCTTTTATTACTGTTAAAACAACAACAACCCATTGTACTAAGTTTTGAGTTATTTCGATGCATTTTGTTTTTTGGATTCCGCCATTTTTAATTATCAAAAACTGTCCACAGATTCGTAAACAAGAGATCCAAAGACTCCCGGTTACCCTTTCCAGCGACAGTGGGTTCTACGTAACCAGAAGGACGCGGATTTATATTGAACCAAGGACTATCACTTCAGCAGAATTCCCCATATATAGGTATGTATGGGGAATGTTTATGCTGCTACAACAACAACAATAATCCCAGTTACCGAGTTGCGATTATTTTTTAATTCCGCCATTTTTATTTTTTAAAAATTGGCATCAGATTCGTAAAAAGCAACGCCCAAGAAGCCAGCGTACCGAGTTTTGAGTTATTCCGATGAGTTTTTTTTGCTTGTTTTTGATTCCGCCATTTGTAATTTTGGAAAACTGTTATCAGATTTGTATAAAAAACAGCCCTAACGGGTACCGAGTTTCGAGTTATTCCGATGAGTTTTTTGTTTGTTTTTGTTTTATCACGTTTGTAAAAAACCGACCCCAAAGAACCTCCGATTTTCGAGTTACACCGAACGATATTTTTTAAATTTCGACCGAAAAACTTGTATTCAAATCGTAAGTAGTAACCCAAAAAACTCTCGACTAACGAATGCAGATTTTTGAAAATAGGCAACATCGCCCGGAAAAAAAAATTGTCCAAAATCAACGAAAATTTTGAGCGACTTCAAAATTGCACTTCATTACAACAAAATTCAGTGGGCTATATAGCTGCCTGCCCAATTTTTGTTTTTAAATTTTGATTAAAAAGTTTGAAGGTTTCATTAGTACTCTCCTCAGCTTCCTACCCTGTCATCGACATCCCCTTGACTGTTGAAGGAGAATTGCACAACTTATTTCTCAGAAGAGCGCAGAAAAGATGGATATACATTTCTTCTTGTGCTATTTCGATAACCTTTTGACCCCAGTGCAATATAGGGAGGACGCAGAAAGTCTTAGGCACTCTAGGTTATTCACTTTCCAAACTCGTAGCGGTTTTTACCAGTCATTGGACGATCGGCATACACGCAGGAAAACAAGGTTTAGCATTTAATTCACTTTGAAGAAGCTCCGGGGACCTGTCAGAGGAAGATACTATTGAGCGTTTTCTCTGTAAATATCCGGGTCACTGTTAAGGTCACTGATCACTCCTTTCTTCGACAGGCTGGGGCAGTACGCCAACCTAAATCCTATCAGTCTTCCCCCTTAGATCAAAACCTATGACTGGCTGTAGATATCTGTCTGTTGGATGTCTAAAAATGTTATCAAAACGGCGCTTTAGTGCTACTTTGGGAGTGCTAGAGTGGTTCTTCAGCCATTTCACCTTCCTACATACCCTCTTCAGTCACAAGGAAATTCCAAGCCGTACAATGTGTGACACAGATGGCGCTCCAAACAGTAAGAAGGCGTTATTCCTAAGCAACGACAGGTGGGCATCCCCAGTACTTAGGACTGGTAGGGGCAGGCTAATCACCTACCCTGTCAGAAATCAAAACAGATTACCGAAAGCAACGCAAGACTGAGTTTTGTCGAGGCCCTATGCTCCCGAGAGCAGTGACCAAAGAAAAAAAAACAAGTTACAAACAGATGGACGGGTTCTGAGATATGACAGATGCAGCTAGCTGGGTATTTGTAACCAAGTGGAATCAAACGCTTTATTACAGGCATATTCTTCTTCTCTTTTGATTGGCCGAGTTCAGCAAAACGCGCTATTTCGTGCAAAGGTTAAACATTTTCCGCAATATATTTCTCTCAAACACATCGCCCAAGCTACTTCATCATATGATAGACTTTATCGCTTATTTTGCTTGCAAGTATCTGACTCTATCGTCCGGAGTATAGCTAGGCCGAGATAATTTGGATTCGATGCGCTCTCGGACATGATAATCAATCAGTCTTTCAAACACCTTTAGGGTAAATGAGGTAAGACTTATAGACCTAAAATCCTTGGCCGAGTCATGACCCCTCCTCCCTGCCTTGGGTATGAAAACATACTTCGTTTTGTTCCAGTTGGCGAGGAGGTGATTAAGAGGGATACACGCCAAGTAAATTTCTTGCTGAATAGGAACTACCGCGGTACTTGTTTTCTGAAGCATCACATGCAAGATATCGTCAGAACCAGGAGATTTAAAGGGGAAAAACTATTAATTGCCCACGTGATTCTGTCAATTGACAGGATAGATTCCACGGAAACATCGAGTAGCTCTAACTGTCGGCTCGTGTCGACAATGTCACGTGGCGTAATAGAATTTTCTGGAAAGTGCTTATTTACCAGGATAATCAAATATTCTTCTGCGAATTCAGCCCACTCCCCATCCTAACTTTTGACCAGAGTTCTGCAGCAGTGGTCTCTCGAAAGGATCTTGCTCAGCCTGGCAGAATCCTTCACGGATTCAATGGACTTGCAGTACTCTTTCCAGGAGTTGCGTTTTGCATATGTAATGGCTTTTTTGTATTCATTCAAAATTACACGGTAATTAAAAAAGTTTTTAGTTTGGTAGCATTCGTTAAAACCCTCCTAACCTTCTTTTCATCAAGTCGGCCAGCGTCTTGCTCCACCAGAGAGAAAAGACTTTCTTGCTGAAAGATACTGGAGAAGCTACTTTGAAGGTCGTCTGATAGGATCGCTGCAAGTGTTTCACCTGCTTGTCCAGTAGATCAGTGGATGAGTAGGAAAAAGTTCGCCTGTTCAATTTATTATTGAAAACCCTATTGAACAGAGACCAGTCGGTTGTTTCAGAGTTCCTGTGGGAAGATATGGTTTCCCGTGATTGATAAGTGAAATTGATTTCGAAGAGGATCAACTTGTGACGCGAAAAGGAGTTTCGGTGAGAAACCTTCCAACTATCAACCATAATGTCAAGGGAATTAGTTGAGAGAGTGATATTAAGAACCTCCTCGCAACCGCTTGCTGTGTTCGAAGCTGGAAATAGAAACGTAAGGGTGCTGCCCTCATTCCAAACAAGGAGATTACGTCTAATAATGAAATCAAAAAGCGGCTCACCTCGATCATTTATCTCGCTGTTTCCCCAAATGGTATATCTCGCATTGGTGTCGCACCCGATGAGGATGGCCTCTTCATTAAATGAAGGTGAATCCACCAAACGCCAAACGCCCCACGTTCGGAGTATATAAAAGTGGCATTTCAATTCAAGCTCTAACGTTTTTCTCTGTTCTTAGAACATAAACGCAGTGCCCATTTACTCAATTTCCTCACTCATCTGCATAACTCGGCCGCTTTCTTTTGACTCCTACCAACAACTTAAGTGCCTCATTAACGCCTTATCAATGTAAATTCTTCATTAATGCGCTCGCGAATGCTTTTATCCTTTAATTCATGCCTTTTCTCTCCGTCTTTCTCCGGTTGCTGCAACTTACATCTCTTCGTTTTGCTCAACTAAAATCACTGCAGTCTGTCTATTTGCATACATCGCGATGCGTTTATCTTCGAACGGGGTGCGAATTTGCATTTTATTCCAAGCGGCAATGGTGAGGTAGAATGCAATGGCAATGAGTAAGTAAGCTCGATAAAGCTTAAGTTACGCCGCCTATAAATATGCAATAATCAAGTGGATGCATTTAATACATTTCAACGAAGGCAGCAACGTTTTCTAAGGCTTGACTGAAAACTACAAAAAAAAAAACTAAAATAAAACTGAAAACGAATGGAAAAGACTGAAAATAGGCGATGTTGAACTCCAGTCCGACAGTGGGTGCCAGCGCGATTAATCTGTCCGCCTTCTCTTGGATGTCAGAGAGTTTGGGAGAGAGGAGGCAGATGTCATCGGCGAAGTCCAGGTCCTCAAGGGGTGTGGTGAAATTTCATACGATACCTTTTGTTTGTGCAGGAAGCCATTTCATGACGTCATCAAATACAATGGCGAAGAGAAGGGGCGACAGGTGTCAACCTTGCCTTACGCCTCTGTTGGTAGTGAATGGATCGCTGATATCGCCTTTTTGAAGCAGTGCCAGTTCGGATTTCTCGTAGAGGGCTTTGATGAGGCAGACTATCTTGGCGGGAACTCCCTTTCCAAATTGTAATTTTAGGCAAATTTTCTGAGCAACTTCTTGGCGACTTTTTATTATCGTACTTCAGTTCAATTTCGCTCAACCAAATTTTACGGGATAGATATGTATACCTATTTCCTGAGAGGGAATTGGTCACTTTTTATCCTGAAAATATTGCTTAGCAGGCGTCGCTGACAAGAGTTTTACTTGATTGGAATCAGACGCTAAGTAACCCGCACTTAAAACAAAGTTAACATGGCCCCCTCCTCGCGGTTTTCCTCCTCCGTGAGGTAGAAACTTTAAATTTAAAACTTAATACCACTGAACACCCTGTATTACTAGGTAAGTTTTGACGTAGAACTTGCGAAAATCTTTGGGACCAGCGTTCGACATCTAAAGGAGGATCAGAATGTGTCCATGAATCGGAGTTTTTTCAAAGTCAGATTGAAAAATTGCATTGAGGCGCGTTCTAAAACCATTTTCTCGTGGCAGTTTAATAAGTCCTACAGGGTGATACTATCCGAGAAAGACTGCTGTAGGTAGGTAGGTAGGTGAAATGGTTGAAGTACCAATCTGACACTCCCCAAGTAGCCGTTTTCATAACATTTTCAGATATCAGACAGAGACCTACAGGCAGATCTGGCTTGGTTGATGTAATGGAGAAGACTGATGAGATTTAGGTTGGCGCGCTGCCCGAGGCTGTCGAAGAATGGAGTGGTCAGTGACCTTAATGCTCTAGCTGCCAAACCCGGACATTTACAGAGAAAGTGCTCAACACTTCTACGATGGGGGTTAAATGGTAAACCTAGCTTTTTTGCGTGTGTGCCGATCGTCCAATGACCGTCTAACTACGATTTTGAAAATTGAATGACGTGGAGTCCCCAGGACTTACTGAGTCCTCTGTTTATTGTAATGGGGCCAAAGCGTTTTTGAATTAGCCCATCAAGAAATGGAGCTCCATCTTTTCTGCGTTTTCCTGACAAATAAGTTGTGCAATTCCCTTTTAACAACAGTCCATTCCCCATCCGATGACCAGATAGAAGGTCTCTGAAACTAATTCAGTCCCTTTTCTGGCAAGCTCATCAGCAATTTTATTTCTCTCCTAATGTTCTGAAACTCTGATCAAAGAAGAGTTACCTGCACACTCAAGAGATTTGATCTCCTCCTTACCGGAGTCGCTTAGTTGGGATCTGCTGTAGAAAATTAAAAATATAAAGAACTCAGGTATGATATACCTTTGGCGGATGTATAAATGTGGGGAATAGTGGATCCATATTAAGTATTATATGACTTTATCATATTGACATGAGGGCCTTTTACAAACTAGCATCAAATACTTGTAGTCTACTGCAAAACTCTTCTGAACCAACTGGGCCCTGAGAAAACTTTCACTTTGGCACTGACAATGCCATCAGGCACACGATAAGACCACAACCAGAACTATTGTTCACTGGCGTAGCCTAACGAAGAAGGACGCTTGCGAGGGGGTTCAATGCTTTTCAGCATATTTCGACTTCTGGACATCTGAGAGAACACTGAAATCAAAAGAGGGAAATTCATTACAATCGCTTACGCAAATGAACTGCTTTTTATCGAGGCCCTCGTGGGTCTGTGAATATGACATATAGGAGGTGTGTTCAAAAATTATTGCGAATTTTGTGTTTTTTTAAAAAATTATTTATTTATTCATTAATATCCATTTTGTCCTCTTCAAAGTAATCCCAATGAGATATTATGCACTTGTGCCAACGTTTTTTCCAATCTTCGAAGCACTTCCAAAAATGATTTTTTTATCTTGTTCAGCTCCTCCTTCGATGCCGTCTTTATCTCGTCAATCGTAGCGTAGCGTCGTCCTTTCATGGGCCTCTCAGTTTCAGGAACAAGAAAAAGTCACAGGGGCAGATCTGGGTGTTCCCCAGGTGGCTGTAGCATCATTAGTGTGTTGTTTTTGGTCAAAAAGTCGCGCACAAGCAACTATGTGTGAGCAGGGGCGTTATCGTGATGCAAGAGCCAATTTTTGTTCTTCCACAAATTCGGGCGTTTCTGGCGGATTGCTTATTGACCGTTTTACCCTGTGGCAAGAACTCATGAAGCACAACGCCCCTGCAATCGAAGAAAACGGTAAGCAAAACTTTTACATTCGACCGAACTTGGCGCGCTTTTTTCGGTCTTAGTTCGTTCGGCACCTTCCATTGAGATGATTGAGCTTTAGTTTCCACGTCATAACCATAAACCCACGATTCGTCACCAGTTATGACCCTCTGGAGAAAATTCGGATCGTCGCGGACAGAGTTCAACATCTCATTAGCAATGTTCATGCGATGCTGCTTTGGTCGAAATTGAGTAGTTTTGGTACGAATTTTGCGGCGACCCGTCTCATGCCCAAATCATTGAAAAAAAATAGAATGGCACGAGCCAATCGATATGTCTAGGTCCTCAGCAACTTCTCTAACGGTGATTCGACGATTGGCCAATTCCATTTTCTTCACATCATCAATTTTTTCGTCTGTTGTTTGAAGTGCTCGGGCGCCCGGCACGTTTTTCTCGTTCACATCTTCTCGGCTTTTTGAGAATATTTTGTATCACCGATAAACGTTGCTTTGGTCCAAAGTAGCTTCTCCGTATGACACAGTCAACATTCGGAATGCATCCGCGCAATTAATTTCGTTTTTCACACAAAACTTGATACATGTTCTCTGATCCATCTTTTTGAATAGGTAAAAATCGAAGACGAACCGAAACACGTGCAAGCAAAGCAGTTGTCAACAATTAACTGAACATTCAAATCGCCATTCATATCGCCACAAAAAAATCGAAATTCGAATATACGATACTTTTTGAAGACACCTCGTAAACGAAACAATAATCGCACTTCTCAAACGAGCCTAAACCCCCAAAAAAAAACAGCAAAAGTAGATAGAACATCGAGATGTTGGAGCCCTGAAGATTTTCCCCGTTCTGATCGCCTATCAACGTCTTCAATGGATCAAAACATCGACAAAGTCAAGGAAATGGTGCTGGCAAACCATTATTTCAGCTTGAGGGAGGTAGCTCGTGACCTTAGCGTGTCTCACGAAGTGACGAGCGTGGCTGCTCGACTCGTTCAAAAAGTTGTCGAGAGTTGAATTTCATTCAAAAAAGTCATCGGAAGAAGATGACTGAAGACAAGTTTGAGCACGTGAAGTCGGACCCAACGTAGTCGTGGGTATATGAGTTTGAAATGCATACCAGTCAACAGATAGAAAAGTGCTATCCACATGAGCCGAAACCCAGAAAAACACGTCAAAGTTGGTCAAAACTTAAAGTCTTGCTACACGTTTTCTTTGATTATCAGAGTGTTGGGCACTCGGAATTCATTCCAAATGGTTCTACGATAAATGAGGAATATTATTTGAAGTTGTGCGACGTTTGAGAGAAAATGTGCGTAGTAAACGACGTAATTTCTGGAAAGAAAACTCATGGATCTTGCACCATGATAACGCACCGTCTCACAAGGCTCATATGGTGAACACTTTTTTGACCAAAGACTCGACAAGTATCATCGAACAACTACATAATTCACCGAATTTTTCCTGTACTTTTTTCTTTTCCCAAAATTTAAACTGCCACTGTGCGGACGCCGCTTTGAGTTGATAGAGGCCATTGAGGAGAATTCGCTGAAGGAGCTGAAGAAGGTCTTTTCAAACGCGTTTAAAAGGTGCTTTGATGACTGGACTAGTCGTTGGGATATGGGTATTGCTTCGAATGGAGCCTTCAAAATAAGGCGACAAAATAAATTTTGATCATTAAACAATTATTTTGCCAAATTTCAGCCCAGTCGACCGATATCTTCTGTCGCCAGCAGAGGCCTCAAATTTTGTAATTGCACTTTAAATTCTGAACAATTTTAACTTTTTTGAAAATACTATTTATTACCATACCGGTATATGTTAAATACAAATTTTATATGAGAAGGCCCACCGAAACAATTTAATTCACTACACTCCACTCTGTTTATTTGGTCAAGCAATACTTTTGCGGAGATCCGAGTAGCTCGTCCTTGTACTGCGAGTTGAATTGAAGTTATAGCAATTACTTTGTCTATTTTGTCTTCCGCTTTATTCGAAAGATATTGTTTCGTATAAAAGCATTTAATTATAATCTTTTATTAAAAATTTATGTGATGACAATGGCATTAACCAAATTTTCCCTAAGACAAACGTTTAATTGCCTATTGTTTGGAAGTCCCACAGATTTGCCAGATCATCAACTACCAAGTTATGAAGATGTTTTTTTTGTCAAAGACGGGAACAGTCAGGAGGAAACAGAGAGGCGGCCTTTTCAATCATAGCCGGACAAGTTGTCCAGAAAATCATTTGTGTTTATAACAAGGCTTCTATTCCCACAGTTTCACATCCACGCGTAATATACATGATAAATGAGTATCAAAAAAAGTACAGAGAAATTAAACAGGGTTTGTACCTATTCTGCACCTAGAAGTCCTGCTTTGAAAAAACGTGCTGATGACTTTAAGGCGAATGCTTCCCGACTTTTTGATATTTCAGCTTGGAAGTGTCAAGATTTTATAACTTGCTCATGCCCAAGAGAAAAAAAAGCTCCTCAAAAAGGGCAAGCTTTTCTGTCACACCAAAGAATAGTGGACATACCTGAAACAAAGAAACTTATAAAAAGACAACGACGCCGCGATAAGATGACCAAGTAAATTACTAATAAAAAAATCTGTGGTCCAGAAAACTATCAGACGAACTCGGTACCTCGCACCTAAGTATTTAGATGTTTTTAATGTTTATATTCCGGAAAACATCCTGTTAACAATGATGACTGACGAGAGATTCGCTTCAATGCTCTCGCAAAAATTTTGCAAGCGCGAAATAGTTTACTACATGCATGTCGCACTCTACCCAATCTCGATTTTGATGCTGATGATTACAGCAAAACGATAAACTGGTCTTCGGTAAATATAATCTCTCCCCCAGTTCTAAAGAACGTAACAAATAAAATTCTTACGGAGATTTTGTCATCCAACAATGTGTATGAGAATTGGGCGTTCTCTAAATATCCATGCCACACACTTGCTGTGGAGCGAATGGTGAAACTCGTTACTGAAGCATCGCTTCAATTATGCAGACGTGACGCTCGGGATGGATTCATTCGGTGTACTTTAGCATCCCGTCAAACTATGCCTCAACTATTGCCACAAACCGCAATACTCCCTCTGATTTGATAAATATGAAATGAACTATTGCTTTACGTTTAAAAAACGCAGAGTTTCTTGAAATACTTTTTATTTAATAATGTTTTATCAATATTACAAAATATGGAAAAAAGAATAAAACCAGTTAAAAACATTAACAAAATAAAAAATAATAAAAATTAAAAAAAAAATATAAAAAAAATAAAAAAAAAATTAAATTACAAAAAAAAAAAGAAAAAAAAACAAAAAAGTAGGATTGGAATTTGGCACACACTTTATTAGTCTAACAGTGCAACTTTGCCGCACTATTAGAATTCGATCCCCAAAAAAAATGTTTCCGGCCCACTCTAATATACATAATAGGCACTTACACCCGTTTAGAGTGTTTGGCCGAGTTCCTCCTCCTATTTGTGGCATGCGTCCTAATATTGTAGGTAATAATAGAAAAAGTGTTATCTAAATACAAACACGATTTTTTTCAAACATATATCTCTACTCAGCGTTATGTATTGGGTCCACACAAAATCGCAAATCTCCACGAACTTTCTTAGAAAAAGCTCAACCAAATGTTCAGGGATTCGTTGCAAAATTTCATAAACAAAAAAACAAAAAACAATTTGTTATTTTCTCAATTTTCCCAATACAAATAAATTTGTTTACACAAAATTTGTATGTATATAAATAAAAAAATCTTTTCATGGGATGTGTGTCAATAATCAGCATAATCATGCAGGTAACCAAGCGCCTGCTGGTGTTAAATAAATAAAGTACAATAATAAAAAATGCCTGCAACAAATAACAGAACTACAGAAAATTCTTGCTTTTGTGGTTAAATCAACATATATTGTATATTTATAAATGTGTGCCTGTGTATGTATAGTAAATACGGAGGCAATTCGATGACTTGACTACTTTCGTTACCTGCGACAAGTTATCTGCTAGCATTCACAGTACCCTGCGAGTATTATGCAATATAAACGAATACTCCCTCGCAAAATTGCAAAAGCACCATATATTGATAGGATTTATTGGGTTGGCAACTAAGTAAATGCGGATTTTTTTTTTAGAAAATGAAAGACAATTTTTTCATGGCACTAAATAACTTTATTCTGTAATGTATTGCCCATTTTGATCAATGACCCTTTGCCATCTTTCAGGCAGCATCATAATCGCACGTTCATAAAACTTCTGCTTTTTATTAGCAAAAACTGAATCAGGTAGATATTTGACGTCATCATTAGTATTGAAATTTTTACTATTCAATGAGTTTTGTAAAGATCGAAACAAAAGGACGCTATGGTGGATGTCGCAAAACATGCCAACCAAGATCCAATTGTTTTTGGTGGTCGAGTGGCCAAAGATGTGTGTGACCTTACATTGTCATGATGGAATACAATACTTTATCGATTTGTCAATTCGGGCCGCTTTTCTTCAACTGCTTGGTTTAATTTCGTTAGTTGTTCACTGTAGACATCAGAATTGATCGTTCGGTTGGGAGGTAAGAGTTCAAAGTAGAGAATTCCTTTGTAATCCAACCAAACTGATAACAAAACCTTCTTTTGATGAATATCAACTTTTCTTGTTGTTTGAGTTGGTTCACCTGGCCTACTCCACGATCTTTTCCGCTTGATATTCTGTAGACAACCCATTTTTTTATCGCCAGTTATCAGTCGTTTTAAAAATGGAGTATTTTCATTACGGTTCTTTAGCAAATCGCAGCTGTTAAAGCGTTTCTTTCAGTTCGTGAGTAATCCATGTATCGAGTTTTTGAACATAGCCAAGTTTTTTTAAGTGATTTTCAATGCCTGTATGTAGTACATGAAGCTTCTCTGCAATCTCACGTGTTGTACTGTGTCGATCCGAATCGATTATTGCTTTGATTAGGACATCAACCACTTCAACTGGACGACCAGAGTGCTTTTCATCTTTGAGTGAAAAATCACCAGAACGAAATTTGGCAAACAAATTTTGACACTGCCGTTCTTTAAGGCTTCGTCACCACGAATAGCACACAACTTTTTATGAGCTTGCGATGCGGTTTTCCCTTAGCGGAAATAAAAAGCAAAATATGACGAAAATGTTCCGTTTGATTTTCCATTTTTCAACAAACGCCAAATGAAAATTACGCAACCGATCAAAAAACTCTTTTTACTCAATGACAGCTGAATTGCCAACTATCAAATAACAATTTGTACTACGTCTGCAAACCTAAAAATTCAACTGTAGCCTTTTATGAGTGAAATCCGCAATGACGTTGTTGCCAACCCAATAGCTACTTATTTTTTATTTCTTAATTAATTTTTGTTTTTAATGTTCAGTTTTCTAGATTTCTTCAAAACTCCATTTCCCTTATAAAAAATCATATAACTCGAAGCTTCGAACTTTGTGCAAATTTTCATCAACTTTTTAATCAGAATTTTTTAGAAAACTTTCGATTAGCGATATGCAGTCTTACAGCCCATTACATTAAAAAAAAAAAAACTAAACACGGACGGCGGGTGTTTCTCACAGATAGCAAAAAAACAAATCCGTAACTTTGGAAAAATAAAATTACTGCGCATAGTCCAAGATGAATCAGTCGGTATCGATAAATCAGCTGATTTATTTTTTTTTCTTTCGTCGTGTCCATGTGGATGTCAGCAAAGAGAGAAACCAGGCGAATTCATTCTTTGCTTTCTACTTTGCCTATATTTTTCTTTGACATTCAAACGTACAAAATATTGTTGTTGGCCTAGTGCCTTTAATGAATGCGCCATGGTATAGTCTGAACTTTTGAAGAAAAAATAAAACAAAAATCGGAGCCTAGGTATTTTTTATAAATGACAAAACAAATTTAACCGAAAATTTTGAAAAAAAATTTGTTTAATATTTACTCAACGTAAACATAAAACATTTATACTTTTATAGAAATGTTAAAAGAACCAGTGATATTTGATTTTAAAAACCGAAATTCCTAAAATTTTAATATTGGATAAACAAAATGGAATAGATGTACATATGTGCCAATCATATGCTCTGCAAGAAAGCTGTTTTTGAAAAAACGTTTTCTTCATTTTGGTGTTTCACGGAGTTTCGAACCTACGTTCTCTCCGAATTCCGAATGGTAGTCACGCATCAACTCATTCGGCTACGGCTGCTTGATGTAGTGTTACGGCCCAGAAGATTTTGCTGATTTGGCGAAGTCACTTATTGACAATTTCTTGTACTTTCTGTATGCATTCGTACACTAGTTTTGCTTTTACGTTCGATTCGAAGATTTCCAAAACCAGTCGTGGGAATAATTGGACCATACTTTTTGCAAATCGTCGACGGTAAGCAATTTCGGTGAACTGTGCTTCTTATAGGCGCATGTTGGAGGATTAGTTTTTGCGCAAAATGAGATGACCAATAATGCCATGAGTACACACACGGAGTTTCAGCTAGATGGCACCAGGTTGCACCCGGTCGGTGAGACCATGGAACTACTGCGTGATTTCTTTTCTCCCGGACGCTCAATTTGATCCCAATGAACTTTTTTCTGTGAGTTTTTGTGTGATACTTCGAAAGTAAAGTCTATGAACTAAAGAAAATATTGTTCGCGAGGGTGATTGGATCCCGAAATCACTTTCCCAGCGAGTGGCACGGAGTACGGAGGCCAGATTTCAAGAGTTTATCCGATTTAACGGTCAACAGGAAAAAATAAAAAAAATCCGCACTTGTCTTCCTTGTAATAGTTATTGAAATAAATGTTTATCATTTGTAATTCTCTTTTATTCAGTCTTTAATTCCTACTTTACAGTTAGAAGAGAGGGAAACTAGTCACCCATCAAAATTAACTAGAAATGCACCGGTACTAGGGGATTTTTCTGCAAAGCATTCACATAAATACGAAGGTAGGTATAAATAGTTTTTTTTTGTTGTTTTTTTTTATTTTTATCCGAAGGGGAAATCTTTCATAGATACCGTCAGCATAGACGGCATGCACGATTCATACTGATCTCTAAAGGTGCACCTCATTCGGGACCATGCACAGTCACTATTACTACTAAACTGGACTAGCGAAACAGTACACCTACGTACTAAGCCCTAACTCCGACCTCTATAGCTTTAGTTCGCCCTGCGGTCGGTACCGCCGTTTAAGCATTGCATCGCAGTATGGCTCTTCACATTTGTTACTTTCTTCGTCTACCTTTCATTAATGGCTTGTCTTCTTTGTTTACTGCGTTTCCATTCCTTTTTCCGCATCTCCTGTAGCGCCTTTGCGGACCATTCTCTAATCTTGGCCCACACCAACTTCGATTGCAGCATGTGATTTACAATGTTGCCTGGGGTTATTCTTTCCTCTATCATTTCTTCAATGGAGACGAAGACATGTTCCGCGTTTTCACTGTCGCTGTCGCAGAACGAGCAGTCTGCTGCGTCTTCGTTGCCGAGTCTCTATAGCATCCATGTCCCGTCAAGAACTGTGTCAGGTAGTAATCTGTGTCACCATATCCTCTCTCAACCCAAGTCTGTACGCCCCTGATAAGATTGTGCGTCCACCTCCCTCTTGTCGCTAGGTCCCAGCGATTTTGCCACTCAATTATGCTAACCCGTCTTTTTTCTTTACGCTATTCCGCCGTTAGTCGCCTGTTTAGGGGTTTGGCTTTATCGTAGACTTTACCCAGTTCAGAGACCAAGGTAGGTATATATGTGTGCACATATGTGCGTGTGTAAAAAAACATATAATTCTATGTGCGTGCTTCTAAGTCTACACAGTCAGACAATCATCTCATATGCAGTTGCTGCTTTTTCGTCTATGCGTCCGCCTCTTTTTTGTTTATTTATTTCCATTTCTATCGTTGTTCCTTTTTTTCAAATCCCGCCGGTGAAAATTTTGGCAGTTTGTCTGGATGTTATGCTCAGCAAGCACATACAAACGTACTCAGGTGCTAATGGTTTAAAATTGTCTGGTTCGCTTATCCATCTGTAGCAAAGAGTGGAGGGGTTGTGGAAATGTGGGAAGGTGTTTCATTCGTGTAAATTATTTTTACATTCCTCACATTGGCATCCGCTGGATACAGCAAATACTCGTACAAGTATGTAAGCCTAAAAATATTTATTGTTATTCCAAAATTTTACAGAATTGTAAATTTTCTTCTTCAGCTCCTTCAGCGAATTCTCCCTAATGACTTCTTAGCCGGCAGTCCGTCGGCGCCCACAGCTTTGTTGTTCTTTAGGTGCGTTATCGCTATTCTCACCTCGTCATGGTCGGGTAGCGGAACGACAATTCCGCCGTCAGCGATTGGGATATCGGGATCTTCACATTCTCTGTGACATGCACAGCTATCACTGTTTAACAGGTTCGAGAAGTGTTTTCTCCATAATTTAAGATTGCTCTGGATGTCAGTCACCAGTCTTACAGGAAGTCATTCCTCGTCGTACCAATTGT
>JAYXIM010004358.1:0-25100 GCA_037575425.1 Anastrepha fraterculus | reverse complement strand
AAGCGAGATATTTCAAGGAAGTCATACCTGTAATAAGAGCGTTTGACATTGAAAATGTACAAAAAAGGAGTCTTATGAAGCTCAATTTCCATTAAATGGTGATTTAATATAATACAAAAACTTTACCTGCCAGTAACAATCAGTGAAACCAGTTACATTTGATACTTGAGATGATATCGAAGAATCCATTCGATTATTATACAATAATATAATATTTAGAAAATGGGCGTCAAACTTAATTTAAGGTAAGCGTCTGTACAATTACTTTATGTAATGTGTGTGATCTATCTACTTAAGCGCTGCTTTGCAAATTGAGGGGACCCGGTGGTTTAGAAATTTCAAAAAATTGATTTTTATCTATTCAATATTTCAAAAGTATAGTATTTTAAGAATATACTGTGAAATTTGTATGCAGAAAGTGCCAATATTATAGCTTCTGCAGCCCATTACCTAGGTAGAAAGTGGTCCGCGTGCTCCTATACCTCAAACTTTAAACTCATATATCTCGAAATGACTTTTTTCGGCCTGGTATAAAATTTTGATACGTTGTTCACAACATCAATGGCTATCGCTTCTACTAGAATGATAGTATTATTTCATTTACTTCGTATTTGTTTCATTAAAAAGCTGAAAAAAACCCAATTTTTAGAGTGGGAAATTCAAAACCGGGCCATTTTGTCAAATTTTGTTTCTTTTTAATTCTAGAACGGGACATAGCTACAGTCATACTGCTTAGTAATTTTGTTGGTGTTTATGTTTCAGATAAATAGAAGAGCCAAAATGGACAACACCATCCCGATGCAGTTTTTCGTGAAGGTCAATTTAAAAAAAAACAGCGCCATTTTTTAAATTATTACAATTAAATGTTTTTTTATTCTCATTTTTGTATGTAAAAGAAGTTAAATAAAAAGCTTACAAATTTTAATATCGTTTTTCATTATTTTTTAATGTAAAAAAAAAATTTCTGAAAATACCCTATACTTTCGTGCTCTAGACCAGCGGGACCCCTTAATGAAATTCTCTTACTCACTTTTCAAAGCGAAAAAAATATGACTTACTTCCGTTCCACCGACTATTCACGGCTTTTCAAATGGACAGTCGAGTGAAAATCAAAGTATCTGGAGGAAATTCGTTCGTATACATGTTACTCTTGGTAGGCTGAAAAGGAGAGCGACAGAAATTAGAGTAATAATCATAGCCTTCTTCCATATAATGGTATTCTACAAAATATAAAAAGAGCTACAGCTCGGTAACTACTGACGTCAATTTCATAAAGTTATTAAAAAATTGTGAAAAGAAGACGCGGTGGCGCCCAGTTTGGAATAAATATGTACACAATAACACTATTTTTTATTTAATAGGTTTATAATTTTAAACTGGCACTATGCACCATAAAACTGTAGTGGAGTGTCTGGAGCGTTAAAAACGTTAAAACCTAGGATGTCTCAGGGACTAGATGAAATTAAATTATCTTTGCGAAAATGTGTTGTGAATAACATAAATAATAATCTCTACCTATTTAAAAGTTGTGCATTTGATTTTTAAATAGCAAAAATTTATGATTGCAATAACTTATGTGCTATAATGCAAATAACGTTGTAGAATTTATTGTTTTTGTAACAGAAGTGGAAGCAAATGAAAAAATAAATAGATTATGGATAATTAAATGTTAAAAAAAAAATGTTATGTAAACTATTCGTTTATTTAAATAATTAGCTTACAAAAAAAAAAATAAAAAATTGTTTTCTGTTATTATAGCATAAAAGTAAAATCGAATTAATTATTAAAAACAAAAAAATTATGACTATTTAAAAGAAAAAAATTAATTAACAAAAAAATTTGTCTATTGAAAAATTTACATTTTTCAAATATCATCTTTAATTTCACTGATGTTAATCATAGGCGCTACATTTAGACAGCTGCCGTCGTTGCACTGTAGGCATGCTACACTGCAGTATAATCCACTTTTTCGGCATCCGCATGCAGCTCTACATCCTTTTTTGCAATTGCAAAATAACATTTTTAATAAATTTTTCGGAGCAGGTAATTGATTCGTAAATATTGGATGATAGGTATTATTGGAATAGTTCCATCCCCAATTTTCGATGATTAAATCATTCCCTAACCACATCTGGATTTGTAGGTAAACCCGTTTAAAGTGTTCAAATGCTGCATCAGATGTGGGAGGTAACGAAAATAAAAGAACACTTGTGTCTTTGGCAGTTGCTTTGATGAAAGAATTGAACCTGAATGTATTTAAATCTGTAATTTTTGCCGAAGCACCATACAGTCCCAAAATACATGTAATACCAGCTTGAAATATATTATTTGCATCTTCATGCACATTTTTAAATACTGCTGCTGAGTCATGTAGATCATTCCGCTTCTCAAAATGTTTGATAAACTTAATTTTTCCTTTATTGTAAAACGCAGAAGTAGTATCACAGCCCGTGAAAGCATGTAAAAATAGAACTTGTTCTTTAGATGCTGGTAGAGATTTTTCTAAACTTTTCAATGAAAATATTTGTTGGTTACCCTTGCCTCGGGATGGTTTTAAAAAATATATTTCACGATCAGTAGGCGCCAATGACGTTAACACAACCAAGACGTCAATGTCTTCAGAAATTACAACAATATTTTGAGATTCTAAACTAATTGCTGTATCAACATTTATTTTATCTGCATCGCTTTCCGCTTGGCATGTAAAAATATTGTTATCAGCTAATTTTATACTTAACATTTCGATTAGGCGAGATTTATGTTTTTTATTCGTTAGAAATTTATCTTGAGCGATTTTTAACGGCATATTTTCATCAAATTCAATATCTGTACTTATATTTTTTAGTGCGCGACGATTCCTTTCAGCAGATTTAATACCGTGCTTCTTATATCCATCAAATACCACGTATGCGTTATTATAATTATTCCTCAAATATCCTACTGTAATGTCATTTAATTGCCATTTGCAACAATATAACAACATGCCTCCATCAATAACATAATGAACATTTTCTAAGCTTTTCAAATTAATCTGAATTTCTGGGAATAATTCGTAGAAAGTTGATTTTTTTGTTTTTCGCAGTTGGCCATCTTCAAACAGAGCAAGTGGATATGGTGCCAGTTCATAATTCATATAAGTTTTTAGTTCATAATCTGTTTTTTTCAACACACAGCCAATATATTATTTATTTTATCTTTCCTTAATAACTTCAATTCGCGTACATTTTTCCCTTCGATTTTCTTCATAACTTTTAAACCTTCTTCAAAAGCATTGTAACAATTTATACTTTTATCACCGGTAATTCCAGTGGCAATTGACATAATTACATCTGTATCAGGAAAAGGACTGTGTTCTTTGAAAAAGTCTACCAATCTTTTTACATCGATACCATCCCTTTCAATTCTAGCATCTGTAGAATCACTGCGTTGATGACTTTTATTGAAAGATATGTCACAAAAATTTTCTATGCTTTCAATAATATCTTTTCTATAAATAACTCCTCTGATCCATTTATAAACTACACTTTCAGTGGCACCTCGTTCAAAAGGACCCCTTTCGACGCTTATTCCTTTCATTAAAGTCTGATCAGTTGCAATACCAGAAAAAAAATATCTGATCGCCTAGATGTGAAATATCCTGTTGTATATTTTTCGAACTCTGCTGGATCCATTTTACACTGTAATTCCTTCATATCTTGCAGATAAATTTGTGCAGCCTTCGCATAGGGAAAATGTCCTGATGCGTCGAATAGTGGAATCATCAGCTCAGTACTATGTAGATGTAAATTCCAATCCCCCATAAGGTCGGCAGCAATGAAGTCTTTCAATATTGTTACCATTCGAAAATACGTAATCCATAGTTTTGATGTTTTATCTTTATTTTCAAGCTCAACTAACTTATCTTCAAAAATTCTACTCAGCATTTGAAATCCTTGATTTTCTGTAATTTCATTGTAATTGAACATTTCAAAAATCATCGATATTTATTCGTCATTCAATACATTTAAAAAATCCGCATTATTTTCCTTAAGATCTTCAAAAATTAATTGTGATAAAGCCTGCTGCAATAAGGTATGAGCACGTACTGCTCTAGCATAGGCACGTCCTGACGTTATGTGATCAATCGTATTTTCTGCATAAATGGTAGAAAGAACTTCTTTTATCCCACTTCCAGCCATAATATAACCAATAATATATAACGTTGGGAAGATGTTTTTCTTTATCTATTTAAGTAAAATTTAAAGTAGAACTAAAAAAAATTATTTCCAACTAAATATTATATTATGCTCCAATATATTAATTTTTCATATTTTTTTGTTTAAACAATGAAAAAATTAATTGCACAATATAATATTGGTAGAAGTTACAATTTAGAGCATACAAAAGAAAATCCTGATGGTTACATGGCAATTCATTCAGTCCCTCAGAGATCCGAGGTCAAAACCCCGGGCACTCCACTACTGCAGGCTATAATTATTTTTCAAAGATTTTGATTAAAAATTTTGATGATTGAGTTGAGTTGGCTTTATATGGATTTTGTACTATTATGAACTAAACCTTCGTAAACAAATTATTAAAATTATTTAATCGTAATCATCATAGTTCTTTGAGTTCCATTGCGGTGCCCTGTTGGCCCTATGCCAAAACAAAATTTTTTTAATCCGAGCCTTTATGTCTGCCTCGGTTCCGCTGACCCTGGATATTCCAGCCTGGTACTTGCATGCAGATCTTTGTTAATTCATTAGGTTAGAGCTAAACTGTCAGAACTTGTCCATAAGTCTTTGCTCCACAGTTACGAAACCGTGAGCCTAGTTGATTGAGTTAAGTGAGTTCGTTTGAGTTTAGAGGAGCATCAGCATTTTGAATTAGTCAATCTGCCAAAAAAATGAAACTAAAAATTAATTTTAATTCTGATAAAATAATAATTTAAATAATAATTTTAATTTTAAATAAAAATAAATAAATAAATTGGTTTGATTTCATCAATTAAACAAAAATTTAAAACTCAAGAAATAACTACTTTTTCCTGATTTTGGGAGATGTTAAAATAATCATTATTTCCCAACAAAAAAGAAGAAAACAGTTTTACTTTTTAGCAAAGAAAGAGAAAAAAAATATATTTATGAATATCCAACTTTACTCCATCTTTCAGTCAGCATACGGATTCCTCTGGCGAAAAATTGGAGTTTTTTTGACTTGACCCATTCATTGAGCCCCTTTGCGTTGCTGTCGTAAGAGGTGAACCGCTCTCCAATAAGGGCTGACTGCATTGCTCGAAACAGATGATAGTCCCAATGTTGAATGTCTAGGAAATATGGTGGGTGGGACAAGACTAGCCAATTCAGTCCCTCTAAATATTTCTGGACCGACTTAGCAACGTGTTGTCTGGCGTTGTCATGCAGCAAAATCAGTTTGAGTGTCTACAGTCCCATTTCGGCCGCTTTTCTTTGAGAGCTCGATTGAAACGCATCACCAATGATGGTTTCAGATGGTTTAAGGAGTTCATAATAGAATACACCCTTCTGATTCCACCAGATGCACAACATAACCTTTCAAGCATGAATAGTTTTTTTCGCTGTTGATGGATCTGGTTCACCTGGCAGGCTCCAACATTTTCGATGCTTAGGGTTGTCATAATATATCCATTTTTCCTCACCAGTAACAATGCGATGCGAAAATCTTTTCCTTTCTGCCGTTCAAGAAGCATCTCACATGTCACCAAACGTCTCTTGATATCCCTCTTCTTCAATTGATGTGGTAGCCAGTTACCTACTTCTGGACCATTCACATCGCTTGCAAACGACTTTGTTTACCGACGGTTGATCTGTCAACATCCAACTCTTTAGACATATCATCAAGGGTGTAACATGCGTCTTCATCTAATAATCGTTGTAGTTGAGTATCTTCTAATGTTTTCGGTGCCCCTTTACGATCTTTATCACTCACGTTGAAATTGCTACTTCGGAAGCGTCCCTCCCCTCTTTATAAGTTGTATTTGATAGAGTGTGAATACCGTTAGTATTGATTAACATACGACACGATTCAGCTGCACTTGGCTTTAAAAGGTAGTAAGGAAGAATGACTTCCCGCAAATGCTGTATTTTTGGGACGAACGTAGACATCTTTGACGTCACATAAAAATAATCTTTACGCTGCAAACAAATGCCAACTACTGCTATCGATACCTCACATATACGCACTCAAATCACCTGTATATTACTAGAGCGAACACGCAAACATTTATATAGCTTTAAGCTGACTCCGAATAGCAGATATTTTTTATGAGGAGCTTTTTCATGGCAGAAATACACTTCGAGGCTTGCCATTGCCTTCCGAGGGGCAACCGCTATTAGAAACAACTTTTTCTTCATATTTGGCGTTTCACGGAGATTCGAACCAACGTACTCCGAATTCCGAATTTCATTCGCTTACGGTGACTGAACTAAAAAAAATGTTTAAAATGTTTACAAAGTTAATGAAGAATCCTATAAAAATATGTTTCTTTCTACACAAATACTAGCTTTCCCATTTAATACGTTCATACTTGCAACATACTTTGTTCGTGTATTTTGATTGAGAATATATTTATATACATACATACAAAAGTGGGTTTGAATTTGTAAGCCGACAAAACGTGCAGTGGAGTGCTTTATTGAGAATTTCTATTTATTATCGATTTTTTATTAAGCTTAAATAAAAATAAATTACAGAAAATATTTCTAATATCTTCAACATAGACTGCATTTCGCAGATATCTATGGCAAGCCATAATCCGCGTACATGCGATGATCCATGCACCTAATTTTCACACAGTCCTCGCAGTAAATCAGGTAATAACGCATCGAATGTTGACTTGCATGGGCTGAATTTCAGCTGGTTTTGCAAATTTTCATATACTCGACTAAAATAATCTAAAACAGTCGAATCGCACGAACGAGGTGGGCAATGATTACATTACGGCTTATAAAGCATACCAAGCAGTGACTTTTTCTGAAAGTAAGGCTGCTTCAACAATTTGTAGAATCAAGTTTTTGAAGTTTGAGGTTTGAATAGTTTTCAAAAGTTACTCCGGCGTGGGTGTACGCATGAGTGTACGCAATGAAGTCTACGCTATTGTCTCCACAACCGCTCTCTCGCCTACTACTGCTTTTAGTGCTGATGTTGGCGTTAATGTGACTGCTGCTATTCGCTCTATATAGTCGATATTGCCTCTAATGCTGCTCTTTTACCTACTACTGGTGTGCCTGCTAAATATTTCTCTTCATACTCTCTTCATTCGCCTGCTGCTAAGAAACTAAGAAACGGAACAAAAAACAAGTACGAGTAGCGAACAGCGTAATACGGTATATTCGCTAAATCTTGTCGTAACTCTTAGTTTTACAATTTCACAACGATTCATTTGATTCGAGGCAATAATTTGTATGGAAGAAAGTTGTTATTAAAGCGATAGTATTTTATCTAGTAATTTAAGCTTTTCTGATAATTCAAGTGAAGCCTGTACTTTGCTCGAAAATAAACCTGCATCAAAATATTATTGCATCTAACGGTTTTTCACAGCAGTAAAACTTCAGCGGCTGTAATATTGTGCTTGGTTTGATATTGTTACTTCAACAGAGAATAACGTGCCTGCTATGGTAAGAACTACAAAGGCAGAACTGTGATGGCTTTAAAACTGAAGGAAACCATCAATATCAGGAATGCATCAAATTCTGCCCTTTCAACAGCAAAAATTTAAGAAATCGCAAACGTTGCAGCCAGCAAATCTACTGCTTGAAGCGCTATTCTAAAAGTGTCACATCTGAAGCATAAAAAATTACAAACCAGTTTTGATTAAATTTCGCAAAGAACGTCGTCTCGACTTTGCAAGGCACCACATGGCTTGGAGTTCTGTTACAAATAACGATCCCGGTGAATAGAAAAAAGTAATTTTTACTGATGAAAAGAAGTTAACTTTTGATAGTTCGGATGCATGCAATAACTATTTTTATGACTTAAGATAGAAGGAAAGGTACGTGAGGTGACATTACAGTCGTGTGGCTGATGTCATGATATGCGGAGCAATATCGTACTATGTCGTGTTCGAATTAAAAATTGTGGACTACAAAATGAAGGGAAACAGCTAAAAGCTCTGTTGAAATCATCTTTTCTCGAGATTCGTGAACAATTTGCACCTATTAATGTGATCTTTCAACAGGATAATACTCCTGTACCCACTTCAAATGTGGTCAAAACTTGGATTGCGTCCCAACACGTTGAAGCTTTAGCATGGCCACCATATTCCGCAGATCTGAACATTATTGAAAATCTATGGGAATGGCTTGCTCGTAAGGCTTATAAGAATTGGCAACAATTTGAAGATAAAATTGCTTTAATGCAAAACATTAAAATGGCCTGGTTTAAATTAGGTTATCTGGAGAATTTATACAAATTCGCTACTCTACTTATTTATGAAATAATTTATAGACAAGGTGGTAGCACAAACTATTAAGCTTAAAATAATATTGTAAATGTAAAAAAAAATATACATTTATTTTAACTATTATTATTATATTTTATTTGGTTAGTGCCTCTCTTCAACTGCTGAATTTTTTAAATATAATTTTATATAGTTAAGTTAGCTATAGTTATACCTATAGTTTTAAGCTGACTCTGAACGGAAAATGGTTTTTTTTAATGAGACACTTTTTCATGCCAAAATAAAGAAATATCGTTTTCGTTTGATGTAATATTATTCTTATGCATGTTTATTTTCGAGCAAAGTACAATCTTTACTTAAATTATCAGAAAACCTTGGATTTCTAGATCAAATAAGATTGGTTTAATAACCATTTTTTTCCAGAAAAATTATTGCCTCCAATCAAGTGAACCGGGATGTATGTTACGAGTATGAGACAAATCGGTCTGTAATATGATTTTTTATATGTATATATTACGTATATATATGTTTATTAAAAGCGTGAGAATTTAAAGTGGCAATCTTCTTCTTAATCGGCGTGTCCATGCTGGATAGTATTTTGATTTTTTGTCATTCTAGCTTTTTCTCAACATTTTTTCCATAGCACCACATTTCGAAAGATTCTAGTCGGTATATGCTTATGATTTTCCACGTCCAGACGTCGCATCCATACAAGAGTTTTGACCATAGATAGCATTTTAAAAATCTTTTTAATCCAATTGGTATGTCTCGGCGTGCTAGTATCTTCTTAATCTTCATGAAGGCCGCTCTATCCATTTCTATTCCGCCTCTTATCTCATGATCATGGTCCCATTGGTCATTCAGCCATACTCCCAAATAACTGAATCTTCTTACTCTCTCTATTGTTTTGCCCCCTATGGTTAGTCTCGCATAGGAATAGTCTCTGCTACTTTTATTTACAATAATACAGTTGGTTTTATCAATATTTATATTTAGCTCGAAGTCTTTGCCGTCTTTTTCCACTTTGTTTACGCTAGTTTGGAGTTCTTGGAAATTGTTTGTTACTAACGTTGTATCGTCTGCGTCATATATATATATCCCATTACCTTCAATACCTATTTCTGCGTCATTTATTGCTTCTTCAAATATTTTTTCTGTGTACACATTAAATAGTAGTGGCGGTAGTATGGAACCTTGTCTCACTCCTCTGTAGATTTTTGTCTCCGAATCTAATTTCTGCAGTCTGATTCCAATATAAATTTTGTATACCTTTGGCATACATTTTAAATAGCTTGTTATGTTGTATTTTGTCAAAGGCTTTCTCGTAGTTTATGAAACACATGCAGATATCTTGATTGGTGTCCTGTGATAGCATTTGAAGGCTAAATATTGCTTCTCGGGTCCCAAACCCTTTCTTAAAGCCTAATTGTGCTATTCCCATAGCGGCCTCGCATTTCTGATGAATTTTTTTATGTATGATTTTTAGAAAAATTTTTAGCGTATGGCTCATTAGACTTATTATCCGATAATCCTTGCATTGTTATGCGTTGACCTTTTTCGGTATCATAATAAACGTGGGCTTGGATATTTAGCAGTTTCATATATGTGGCTAAGCACTTTCATTAGGGTTAGCATTCCACTGTCATCTATAAGTTTGACAATATCAGCTGAGATTTCGTCACAGCCTGTTGCTTTTTTTGGTTTTGATAATTTTATCCCATATTTTACTTCAGACATAGTTATTTTAAGTAATGGATCATCTGTGGTTATTTCCATGTGTAATTTGTAATACGTGATACCAATGATGAATTCTTCTTCTTGACACAATTGCACTAGTCTATTTCCTCTTTCATTTCTATCTCCTAGACCAAATTTTCCAGTCACATTTGGTGTTTCCTCTTTTCCTACTTTTGCGTTGAAGTCGCCCATGATTATATGTATTTATATCATGTTTCTTAGTCATCAATAGAATTTTTTTTAGGTCATTATAGTCTAAGATCCGGCTGCAGATTTGGTGTGTCATCGAGTACATGCTGAAATCCACATTTTTACCCACATTTATGATTAGGAGAATAAAAATTCACCAAGTTGCCAGTAGAAATGTGGCCGAAAGTATTTTTAATTAAATTATTGTTAATTGATTTTGCGGGAAAAATTTCATTAACCAAGTTTTGAGATAAAATATCGTTCGGTTTACTGCAATAGGTGTAAAGACTTAAAAAAACCGTAGTTGCCGTTGCGCGCTTGGCCGCACCTCTCCGCAGCCAGGTATAAACAGGTATGATTTCGATATATTTATACATCCATAACGTATATTGATCTGTTATAGATCAAAATAAAGCTAATTTTTTTCTCATTATTATGATATATGGCAACCTAATTAAATCTGGCCGCAAGTTAGGGTTGCCAGCAGTTAAAGATGGGAAAAATTGAAGGTTGAGTGAGAGGAAGCTAGCGCGTAACATCACTAGTCTAACAAGGATAGCGACATTTTAAGGCTATTGCGCATGCGTCAGATGTTGGTGTTCTCAATCACCAGTTCAAACAATAGCAAGATCGACCAAAGAAATAAATACTCCAAAAGAATAATCATTCTTTCAAAACTACAAATTTTATAAATACTACAAAAAATTAATATTGGTCAAAAGTAAAGCCAAGGTTACTATGTAAAAAAAAATTTGAAAAGAGGTTGACCCACACACACATCCACACATCCACATTTTTAATTTTTTTTAACGGGAAGTTAAAAATTCTATTGTGCAAGTACTGTATGAAATAATTTTTGATTTTATTCAAGAAATCAATTATTTGGTACATATAGATTAAACATTCTAGTATATGGAAAATTAAAAAAATATATCTTGTAATTCCGTGACTTATTTTTAAAAATCTGAATCATCGGAGCTTTCATTTATACTATCATCGATGCTATCACTTTCATCGCTGCAAATATCAGAATTGCCGTCATTATTGGAGGATTTGTTTGCAGAATCACACAGCACACTCTCCACTTGCGTTGGAGTTGAGTCTCCCAAGAACCATGTAGGTTTTAAGAAACCATTTGATACCAGCCAACCATTATTTTCCGCGCTGAACTTGATACAATTTGGCTCAGTAGCATTTAACCACATCGAATTAACAAAGATCGTCCGTAATAATTTTTGTTTCAAGGATTTCCAGCATGGTGGAATATGAGTTGAGTCGAAACCTTTAATTCTTTTCATAAATTTTTCATTATTTTGTTTTGAAGCGTACATTTTGTTAAATAATAAAAATCTTGCGGCATTCACACTTTGGCACTTTGGAAGTCCATACATAAGGCACGTAAACTCTTGAACTGTATCAATTTTTGCTTCTTCAAAGATGTCATTAAGAATTGTCAAAGACGCGAAAACTTCTTGAATATGTGGTTGCTTCATAAATATTTTAAAGGGCCGAGTTTTCCCTTTGTTAAAGAATGCAGCCGTATAGTCGCAACCCGTATACGCGTGAAAAGCAGGAAGAGCAAGACATAAAGTAGCGCCTAATTTTATTGACAAGTTCGTACAATTTATGTAAACTTCGTCCTTATTATTACTTTTTTTTGATGTGCTATTTGCTATTACACCAGTCAAAGTATTACCAGCATCAGCGTTTATTGTCTGCTCCAAAGTCAAGTCTACAGGTGATCTGCCTAAGCATGATTTTGTGCGTCGAATTCCAAATGCACCTTCACGGAATTCCTCAAGCAGAATAGAATTGTCAACTTTCAACTTGATTAGGTTATTTAAGTACATAGCAGCCCATTTGGCATAATTTGGCTGATTAAATACAAAAAAATAACCACACATTTCAAAGATTGAATTTAGGTAGAGGTCGAAGTTACTGCAACGAATACTTCTAGAAAATCGAAGAAATATATTGATAAGCTCAGTATACTGCAAATAATATTGAGCTGTCTTCCCGTGACCACCTTGAAGTGTTATTTCGCGGAACTGTTTGTAGCCCTGCAGTATTTGACGCAATGAATCGGGTAAAACCATACTTTCGTTGGTTCCACATGAAGTATTCATAACTGCATTTAAATCTTCCTTTAAAGTTTCAATATCATTCGTGTCAATTTCTGACAGATATTGTTCAAAATGTAGGATTTGTAAAGCACCGGAAGCCAAGGGATGTAACCGCTTACATCTATTAAAATGTTTACTGTCCAAGAAACTGTTCATTGAACCTCCTGCCAGTGCCTCTGCTTCAACCAAAATCTCAATTAATCCGCTGGAGTCAATATACTTTCCAATGGCTTTAAAGAAAGCCATTTGAGTATGGAATGCGCCTAAATTTATGAATATATTATCAAATTCTGGTTTTTTAGTATGCTGAATTTGCATAGCTAATTTGGCTATTGCTAAATCGTAAGTAACTATGATCTGTTGTTGATTGCAATTTTTAGCAACTTCTTTTGCAATATTAAGAGTTTCTTGAACAATAGCTAGCGATGTAGGAGATTCATTGATTGGTGATAAATACTCAACTGTCTGAATTTTGCTCTCATCAATGCTAATTTTGCAGTTATAACCTAACCACATTGGTACCAAATCAATTTGAGACAAAGACATACTCCAAATTAAATCCTTATCAATTGCAATTGATATTTCCAAATGACACGCATCAATTGTTTCAGTAATTGTTTGAAAAGGCAGAAACGTCATACTTGTAAATGGTACTTTAACAAAGGGGCGGATTTCTTTTGGAGGTGCTTCAAAACGCCGTCTTTTACGAGCTCTAGCAAGAGGCTCCGTAGGACCTTCATGGACGTATGTACCTACGGATTCCGAATCAGAAGTATCTGAATTGTTTATATCACTTCCACTGCGAAACTGATAAATGATAACAACTGTATCATGCAAAGTATCTTTCCCAGTGGCTGTATCGACAAAACGGTCGCAGGCTGCTTAGTTGAGAACACCAACATCTGACGCATGCGCAATAGACTTAAAATTTCGCTATCCTTGTTAGACTAGTGATGTTACGCGCTAGCTTCCTCTCACTCAACCTTCAATTTTTCCCATCTTTAACTGCTGGCAACCCTAACTTGCGGCCAGATTTAATTAGGTTGCCATATATCATAATAATGAGAAAAAAATTAGCTTTATTTTGATCTATAACAGATCAATATACGTTATGGATGTATAAATATATCGAAATCATACCTGTTTATACCTGGCTGCGGAGAGGTGCGGCCAAGCGCGCAACGGCAACTACGGTTTTTTTAAGTCTTTACACCTATTGCAGTAAACCGAACGATATTTTATCTCAAAACTTGGTTAATGAAATTTTTCCCGCAAAATCAATTAACAATAATTTAATTAAAAATACTTTCGGCCACATTTCTACTGGCAACTTGGTGAATTTTTATTCTCCTAATCATAAATGTGGGTAAAAATGTGGATTTCAGCATGTACTCGATGACACATCAAATCTGCAGCCGGATCCCGTACTATTATGAAAACTTTCAATCTGTCCTCAGCACAGTCAGCATTGGGAACATATATTTGGATAATATTTAAATCAACTAGCTTTGTTTTCAATTTTAGGATCGTCAACTTGTCAGAGTATGGAATGAAATCGCTAACTTTCCCATAATGCTTTTTCGAGATCTAATGCCTACTCCTCTTCTATGTCGTGAAGAGCCATTTTCTGAGTAATAAAAGTGTACCCCTTTTTTTATGCAGCCGTTTGATTGCCACCATGTTTCGCTTATACCGAGAAAGTCAAGTTTTAGTCTGTTAAATTCACTGATTGTGTTGTCTAATTTACCTGATTCGTATAAACTTCGTACATTCCATGTCGGAATATTTAAGTTCCTTAAGTGTTTCATAATATTTTTACTCCTATTATTTGTGTGTTGTTTGTATGTGATTGTCATGGGAGAGTGTACTTTCAGCGGTTTCCCATTGCCTTGAAGGAATAAATGTTCATTTTAATTGTTTAAATATCTTCTATACACTGGGCATTGCTTACTCGTATATACATGGCTGTCGTCTAGGCCCAAATTAAATTCTTCGTTCGCTCTTAAACAATTAATACATTTATTTTTGAAGTCGTCTTTGCACTCGCTTGTTTTATGTTTTCAAAGCACCTGCTGCATGTTTCATCGTTTTTACATTCTACTGATTTGTGGTTGCATCCTTTACATTTAAAGCACATTGTCACGCCAACTCCGTCATACATCTTGCGTTTTTCCCATTCAATACTGGCTTTTTCAATTTTTAGGGCGCTCGAAAAATGTTCTTCGTCCGCTTCGAGTATGGCATTGTAATTTTTTTTCAAGAGCTTTATTTCACCTTGCTCCATAAATTTGTTTTGCTTCTTCAAACATTCTTAATCTCATATTGGTCACTTATATTTTTTTCCATTATTGCTTTAATTTTATTTCTTTCCTTCCCTCCTCATTTCGAAAGCAATAAGGACTGATGATGCTGCCAGTGCTATATGAGCTTCGCGAACAGATTTATTTTTTCAAAGTAAATTTCCACAATTTGGAATAATTATTCTCGCATTAAACGATTCACGATGACTTGCCAATCCTTACTGAATAGAAATGTCAACATGGTTTGCCATTCTCAGCTTCCAAGCCAAAGTTACTGATATCGATAGCTCTCATGCCGCTAAAGAAACACCCGATATAATCTTCATATTCGCAATTATTTACACTTTCATCTGGTTACTCAAATGTTTCTAATATAAATAAATACATTTTTTATTTTGGTAGTTATTCAAAAGTCGTAACGAAACTTTCATACTTTGTGCGTGTTAGTGTATTCAATTAGTTCGAAAAATTTTAGTATAAAAGGTCTGGTGGTTTCTCATGAAAGTGTAGTCGAGTATTGACCGGGCTTGGAATATAGGCGACTTAAAACCATGACACCTCTACGCTTAGTTTTGGTCGGCATTTTGTTCGTGGCCATCACAAATTTGTGTTCAACAAACGCACAAACAGCAGCGGAAACAACAACAACAACAGCTGCTACAACAACAACAACAGCTGCTGCTGCTGCTGCAACAACAACAACATCAGCTGCTACAACAACAACATCTAGCCCTTCGTCAGCAAATACTATTTCTCCGGCTGTAAGGAGACTTCGTGCGGCTGCAAGAAGAAGAAGACAAAGGCTTAACAGACAAAGACTTAACAGACAAAGGCGGCAACAAAATAGAATCCGAAACCGACGTAACAGACGTATCAACCAAAATATCATTAGAAACAGACGTAACAATCGAAATAACCGAAGAGGTTAGCCTCGTCGTTTTAATAATTAAATATTATTTCAATGATAAGTGCAGAAAACTTTAATAAAGCATGGAATTGTGAAATTTCCTAATTAAAAGAAAATAAAGATTTGCTGATTATTACAAAATTCGAGAAAATATCAAGTGATTCATATGTGTATATGTATATATAAGTATATCCAAAGGGGCTTTCAAAATTACATCTACAGGTCAGAAGTGAATAATTCCCATTAAGTCATTTTTGATTCTTTTTTTTCAAGTACATAGGCAGGTGTATAATTTTACGCCATAAAACAGTTAAAACTATTGACGTTAATGTGACGTTGGTCGATCTTTAAGAACAATGTAACGCAAAATTTGTGATTTGTTTGGTGGAAATAATCATCAGAAAGAGTCAAGAATTTAATAGGTGATTAAAAAAATTCGAGAAATTGGTTTCGCCGACGATAGAAAAAGGTTTGGTAGTCCAAAAGCTGGATGTTCTATTTTCTAGAATATTGCTGCTGTATGCAAAGTGTTGCTGAACAATCTTCAACATCGATATCTCGACGTTCTTTACAATTAGACATTCATTCATTGGCAGATTTTACATGCAGACCTGACCGTGGTGGACTTTTAAATTATTTAATTTCTCACATATAATTGCAATGAGTCGAATTTCGAACAAATATAGCGAAATCTGAAGTAACCTAAATTTTTAATTTTTTTATTTTAAGACAACATCTAGTAACGTCTTTTGAAAGACCCCAGACATTCTAATTAGAAATTCTGGAATTCTGATTAAAAGTTTGTGGAATTTTACCTAGTTTCTGTATGAAGTTTGACATTTGGATTTGAATGGTTTTTATAAACAAAGTAATGAACATTAAAAAAAATTGCTAAAACTTGTCAAAATATTGATGGTATTTGTCACGGGCTATAATTTGTTTGCATTTTGCACTATACTGTTTTGTTAATTTAATAGTTGGCGGATAGAGGGGTTGGTTAATAGAGGGGTTCAATAAGTACCTCTGTTAGGAATGAAGACCATTTTTTCATCTTTTAGAAAGATACTACTGTGGGCAAAAAGTAAGGTGAATTTGGTTGTAAAATGAAAAATCTTTATTTATTCTTGTAAATTAATTTCATCCCCTTCAAAATAGTCCCCTCTCGATGAAATAGACTTATGCCAACGATTTTTCCAGTCCCCGAAACATGCCAAATAGTCCATTTCCGGTATACCCATCAGCACCTTCTTCGATTCAGCTTTTATCTCCTCAATCGACTCGAAACGCGTTTCCCGGAGTAGTCTCTTGAATTTTGGGAATAGCCAGAAGTCACACGGAGCCAAATCAGGCGAATACGGTGGTTGTGGGACGATATGCCTGGAATTTTTGGCGAAATGGTCACGAAGAACGAGTGCAGTGTGAGACGGTGCATTATCGTGATGCAAAAACCAAGAGTTGTTGGCCCATATTTCTGGTCTTTTTAGTCGAATTGCTTCACGTAAACGACGCATAACGCTCAAATAATATTCCTTATTAACAGTTTGGCCAGGTGGAAGGAATTCATAGTGCACCACATCACGAAAATCGGAAAAAACTGTCATCATAACCTTTATTTTTGAACGACTTTCACGTGCTCTTTTCGGTCTGGCCTCGCCTTTAGCACGATATTCGCTTGATTGGTCGGTTGTTTCAGGGTCGTAAGCATAAATGCAAGTCTCATCTCCCGTAATGATACATTTGAGCATGTCCTGATAGTCTGAAAGCATTTCACATCACACACATCAACGCGACGACTTTTTTCCAAGAAATTGAGAGTTTTCGGTACCAAACGAGATTTGACTTTTCATAGGCCCAAATGGTCTTTCAAAATGGTTTTCACAGATCCTTCTGATATTCCGATCATATCAGTAAGGTCTTTAACAGTTAACCGATGATTTTTGAGCACTAACTCGTTCACTTTATTGACGTGTTGGTCATCTGTTGACGTCGATGGTAGTCCGGAGCGCTCCAAGTCATCAACACGTTCTCGACCCTCTTTGAAGTCTTTGTACCACTTATAAACATTTTTCTGCGACATGGTCGAATCACCAAATGCCTTCTGCAACATGCTAAACGTTTCCGCAGCCGAAATTTCATTCCGCAAACAAAATTTGATGGCACTTCTCTGCTCAATCAAATCAGACATTGTAAAAATCGGAAAATGCACTCTTGGTCGTTTGGTAAACACAAGCGTAAATATATTACTGATAATGACATTCACATGGAAGTTGGCCCAGATGTTATTAACAGTGCTGCCAACTCATGCAAAAAATAACTAGAGCGAAATTTTAATCCCGTGAAGTTTGACAAATAAATTCGCCTTACTTTTTGCCCACAGTAGTATACTGCTCCCAACGCTCCGGCAATTTCTTTAACCCCTCCAAAAAATAGGATTTTGCGAACGCTCCGGCCAATTATTTAAACCCTCCAACAAATAGGATTTTTCGAACTCTCCAAAATATGCCTCTGTCTCGGCGATGACTGCCTCGTTTGAACTCAATTTTTTTTTTCGCGAGCCATTTCGTCATGTTAGGGGACAAGAAGAAGTTGCAGCGAGCCAGATCGAGTGAATATGGGGGGTGCGGCAGCAATTCATAACGCATTTCACGCAGTTGGCGGCTACAACTCAGAATGAATGTGCGAGCGCATTATCGTACTGAAACAGCACCTTCTTTTACGCCAAAAGCGGCCGCGTTTTCTTCAATTTTTTGTGAAAGAGGTCCAGTCACTCACTGTGGTTTTATCCAGATATCGTTCTTGGTTTTTCTTAAAAACCCATAAGGATGACGCCATTCGCATCCCAGAAAATCGTCGTCATGACATTTTTAGTCGCTGGGACGGTCTTCACCTTCTCCGGAGCGTTTTCATCGGGAAAAATTGATTGTGGCTTAGTTTTTGGTGTGTAATGATGAATTCAGCTTTCATAAACGGAGACAACGGTATGCAAAAATTCCTTCTGATCTCATTTAAACTGCTCTAATCACTGTTTCGAAGTTAACATCCGCATGCGCTTGTTGTTGCTTGTTAATTGTCACGGCACCCATCGCTCCGACAATTTTAAATTGTCGTATTGTTGTATTAATTGCCGTTCCGGTCTATACCCCTATGGTCTCTGTTACTTTGCGCATTGTCGTTCGTCGTTTGATACCAAATTACCTCAGGAACGTTCTCTGTCATTAAACTCGGGTATTTATTGCAGCGCTCTCGAACATTCCCGAAAGAACAAACTCGCATTTATTGCAAGTAAAAAGTAAATAAAATGGAAAAGAAAATACAAAATTCTAATACAATTTTTGTGTCCTGATGTATTTCCGAAGAGACTCAATATTTTCTATCATCAATCGCTCACTATTCCAATGCCTTGCGACGTTTCAGTTAGCTCACATAATTCTGCACAGTTAAAGTTTGATCTTGGTGAAGACAATTTAAGCTAATCATACTCGTACTACAGTAATCAATAAGAACCGAAAACAAACATTAATTTTGAATTAACTCTGCTCCGGCAGAGGTAGTATATTTATGTAAGTAGATAGTAGATAAACGACTTGAACGAGGCAAATTATCAATCATAGTACAGCTCACATTAAAAACTCCTTGTAACACTCACTTAGCATTCCAGGCGTTGGAACTTTCAACTATAACATTTGCCAGCTGAATAAAGCGCTGAAAGCTGTAGGACCTAGAGTGCTTGCTTTGGGTATGATACATATGTACATATTTTGCTTCAATAAAAATACAGACTCTTTGCTTAATTAAATATGCAGAATATATAAAACAATGACTTGTTTATAAAGCTACTACCCTCTAAATCATCTAATAGCTAGCGCAAATAAACAGCTGCGCCAGATGTACCAATAAAAAAAGAAAACTAATAAAATATTATATGATCTTCAAGATATTTCAAGCGCGGTTCGTTTAAGTGAGAAATTGCGGTTAATTCATTAACAAGTATAATAGGTTGTTAAATAAGTTGTACGTTTAAATAAGACAAACACAAGTTTATGGTTTGAAATACACTTTATTATTCAGTACAGTCTACCTGAACATCAATACACTTGTTCCAACGAGATTCAAATTAATGAATTCCGTCCCTAAAGTGGGAATATAGAAGGGCTGCAAAACCGCTTCCACTGCTGTTATGACCTCATCATTTGATGAAAAACGCTTTCCTCGCTTGTATTTGTTAGATTTGGAAAAAGATAGAAGTCGCTTGGAAACTGATGAATATGGTGGATGCTTGAACAATTCGAACTTTAATTCATGGATTTTAGCCATTGACAAAGTGCTTTTGTGATACACCATGCATTGCCCTGATGAAAAATAATATTTTTCTTTGGCCAAGTGGGTATTTTTTCACGAATGTTTTCCTTCAGCTAGTTCGAAAGGAAATAATAGTATTCAGAATTTTTTGTTTTACCAATTTGCAAGTAGTTCAAGAAAACAAAATTCCTTTCACATCCCAAAAAACTGATGCTAACACCTTCTTCGCTAATTTTTAGACACGAACTCATTTCGGAGCCGAAAAAGACCAGTTTACACCACACTTTATTTAATTTATTATTTATTTTGGTGGTCATTGTGACACAAGCGCACAAAGTCCACTTTATACTTTCGGAAACTCTCTAAACGTTGCTGATAAAGTCACATTCGAATATGTGTTTGCTCCAGTGTTAGCGATTGCGCCACCCATTGTGCACACAGCTTTCTGAAACCAAATACCTCTGTAAAAATATTGCTCACACTGCCCAATGATATACCTGGGGCTTCTACTAAATATCCTCTAGTCAGTACACCGTTTCCCAATACGATGTACTGTATGTTTTTTACGATTTCTGGTATTGTTGCTGTTTTTCGACGTCATTGACGTGCACCGTCTTAGGGGCTTGTACGACCACGTTTAGATTCAGTAACCCATCTTTCCATTGTACTTATTGGTGGCGAAAAGTTCTTATACAATTTGAACATTCTTTCATAAATTTCCGTTGCTTTTAAACCTTTCAAAAATAAAACTACAATCACTGCACGATACTTTATTTTTTTCATTGTAGAAAATACTGTGACACGTCGATACTAAATTTCTTGTAAACAAAGAATGAATTGACTGATTGAAATTAAACTTCAGATACGCTCATATGAAGGGCGTACTAATATAACAATTTAGACTAGTAACAACACCCTCTCTTATCGAACCGCAAAACTAATTGAACAACCTAGTATTTCGTTTTTTTTAAGCAAATTTTTACAGCTGTTACAATTTAAGTACGTCAATGATGTTGTTCCTCAAATTGAGGGGCTATAGTTTTAAGCCGATTCGGAACGGTAAATATTTTGTGTGGATATAACTGTCTACAGAGCGATTCCAAATGATTTACGTATTTTGGACATGGCCAATTTTACAATTTTGAGGTTTACTCAATGCCGAAAACTTTGGTATAGTTAACAGTTACATACATAATATGTTTTTTTTTTTGGATTTAGATTAAAAAATTCTTTTTTTTTGTTAACAACTTTTGGTAGCAATTTTTTTTGCCATTTGTGAACAACAGACTTTCCGGATTTTATTTGTAAGTTTTTCATTAACAGTTCACTGACTCCCTGAAAAAATAATGGAATCTCACTATGAAACTTTCAGAGATTACAGAGCATAGCATATATTATTACTGAAAAAAATAAGAAAAAAATTGTTTCACATATGGCAAACCAAATTTTTTTCCCAAAAATTAAAGAAAAAATATAGTTAATTAAAAAATTAAATTTACAAATAAAAACCAAAATGGTTTAAGTATATTTTATCTTATCAGCAGTATCCACTGTTTTTGGCACCTAAAGCAACTGTTTTCCAAACGGAAGTTTTTGCCATCCTAAAAGTAGCCGAATGGATAATGGAGAGGAGATGGAGCGGGAAACCGATTGGAGTTTTAAGTGACAGGTAAGGTGACAGGTAAGGTGACACAAGAAGGTAAGAAGAAGCTTAATTCTGTCACAACACAAAACAGGCTTGTACTTATATGGGTTCCAGGGCACTCCGATGTTCAAAGAAACGAAACTGCCGATGAATTGGCCAACCGTGGATCAGTGCTTCTCCTACAAGGGTCAGAGCCAATAATCGGAACCAGTTCCGCAGGAATCATGAATTGGATCAGCGATTATGTAGGCAATCTATATAAAGAGCGATGGTCCGGTGGTTCTACTAAAACTTAGAAGGAAAGACGTTCGGTTGGTGGTCGGTATCATTACAGGACACAACCCAAGGGGTCAGCATATGACCACCATTGGAATCATTGAGAACCCAATGTGCCTGTCATGCTTGCAGGAGGCGGATAGCACTGAACACTTTCTCTGTAAGTGTCCTGCATTTGCTAGAGCACGGGTACGAGTCGTGGGTTCCGATGTCATGAGATGAGCAATATAAAAAAAATAATAATTGGCGCGTACACTTCTGTTAGGTGATTGGCCGAGCTCCTCCTCCTATTTGTGGTGTGCGTGTTGATGTTGTTCCACAAATGGAGGGACCTACAGTTTCAAGCCGACTCCGAACGTCAAATATTTTTATGAGGAGCTTTTTCATGGCAGAAATACACTCGGAGGTTTGCCATTGCCTGCCGAGGGGCGACCGCTATTAGAAAAATGTTTTTATTACTTTTGCTTTCACCGAGATTCGAACCAACGATCTCTCTTCGGATACGGCGGCCGCCGAATGAGCAATATGCGTTCTCTAAAACTGGAGGATATTTACATATTTGCCAAAGAATCTGGAAAATTATCATAGGAGTAAATATCTCTATCTCTGTCTCTATTCTTTCCTATCTCTTTCTTTAATACTTTTCTCCTTCCCTCCTTGACTATCTACCCTCTTTCCACAGTTTTAAATACAATGGGCTCTTTAGCCTGAGTGTTTTAGGAGCCACCAAATCTCCTGGTGCTCGTTGATATTTTATCCAAAAAATTGAAAAATTGAAATTTATTTAAAGACGAAGATATTTAACTTTAAAAAACTCCATACCAAAATTATCATCAGTGAATAATTTTCAAAATTATTAACTGTGTTTCAAAATGTTTCTATTTTACTTCTAAGTACACCCACGCCTACAAATAAACCAATTTTTAGAACAATTTAGCATCATCACCAAAATCTTGTATCGTTTGGCACGGAATCGATCAGATATTAAAAAAAAAAAACAAATACAACTTCAGTTCCCCTAAGATCTGCAAAGTTTTTATTCCTTCTTTCATAGACATTTACGCTGTGATTGAACGAAGCGGCTACTTGTGCCAGTAATTCTATTTTTAGTGTCTAGAAAGTGGTTTTGTTTATTTTCTTGCCAATAAATTGAATCAAAAAGATGTATTATACAATTTAATGACGTTCCTAGTCGGAACATAGGACGGAGTTTCTTGGGTAATTCTGTTTAATCCTGTGCAATCCCGCGTACGTCAGTTCTACCTGCTGTTCCAGATTTATACTCGTACAGCGAGTTGCTTTCTGCAAATACAGACACCCGCTTACGACCGCATATTACATCATGAATAAGACGTCGAGAAACAGTTGTTTTTTTAAGAAATTGATGTCTTCACCTGTTTGATTCGCTGGATATATAAGTCACACAAAAGTTTTAGAATGACGCAAAGATCGGGGTCGAATTCAATTAAAATCCAAGTAAATGCTGGTCGTTTATCAGCTGCAGGATAAATGAACGATTTAATTCATGCGCTTAAAGATCAGAAGGACGGTATGAGGAGGATGAATGGGGAGCTCAACCGCGCTGATTAAACAAACAGTAATGCACAAGTTTATCAAGGGGTAGAAGAAAATATTTCTGAAAACTCGAATGCTTTGCGTTGCGTGCATTATGCACTTATATGTGGAGGTGCATCACCTTTAATTCAGGTTCAAGTTCTGTTGGCTAAAACAGTTATAGTGAAGGGATGGACAAACAAATATTAGAATATTGTAATAAGGGCAGCCTAGAGATGTCTGCTGATGTCTCTCCTGTAACACCTTCACAAGGAGGCTTTCATGCTCCCGGTTAAGAAGTACAGTAAGATGCTCAGAAAGTAATTCTTGCTGGAGTGCTACTGTAGGAATCACTCCTGCAGGCGTTTGCTAGAGCCTGAGTCACTTCCCAGGCTACATTTATTCAATTACACCGATGAAGTTCAGGAGCAAATACGACTACACCTACTGCATTGGCCAGTGTACAGACAGGTATTAATCGGCATTCATGAGAAGTCTCTTACCACCTTGCTATATTCCTGACCCATGTACGCCGCTACCACTCGTTGCACACGAAGAGCTTCAGCTGCCTCGTGAGACTTGCATAAGTTTCGCTGAATTACATTCTGGATACTGTACCAAGTTAAACTCTTACTTATCCAGAGTAGACCCCGATATTCTCAATAAATTTCCCCCATATCAAGCCCTGTTAAACCGACTCACTTAACACCCGTCTCCCTCTAAAAGAAAAGAGATGACAACTGATTTAGTGTCCAGATCATTCGGGTTTTTCTACAGTTTTGCATCATTCCATCAATAAAACGATTTTGTATTAGATATTTTTATATTATTCGAAAAAGTTTATTGGGATCTTATATCCCGCTACAATGGTAACGATCTCCATCATCTCCAATATTTTATATATTAGCTTTATTACAGTATATACGACAAACTACATACTATATATACGAAAGAGTGGAGCAACACAGACACAAATCAGTAGATATAGAAATAAGATAGCATATAGTATTAGTCTGATTTGTGTTTATCCCACTTAGTGGAGTTTGGGAAATAGAAGTTTGTTTTTTTAAGAATATTCCTTTATTATAAAAATTGTAATAATAATTCGAAATAATTGATGGATTCGCTTAATGCGGAGTGTCAGTAAACATTTCGCAATTTTATAAAAATAAAAAAGTACTCCAATGGTTTGAACTATTTTTGATTTTTTGGTTTACAAATGCGGTCTTTGCAATTTATGTCCAAAGAAACCTTTCAAAATAGATTATCTTTAAAATGCAACAAATCCTGTAAAATCTGAGCGTTGTGTCCATGGTTATTAGCGTACATATAAAGGGGTTTTCAATAACAGGTGTTATAGGTGAATGGATTGCGCTATCAAAAGATGATTAATGATTTTTTATGGCCGGAATTGGATGATATTGATCTGGACAACATTTATTTTCAACAAGATGGCACTACATGCCACACAGGCAACGAAACTATTGATATTTTACGGGAAAACTTTCCGGACCGTGTTATCTCTCGAAGAGGTGATCACAATTGGCCACCGAGATCTTGTGATTGAACACCTTGTAACTTTTTTCTTTAGGGCCACGTGAAAGAGAAGGTCTATTAAAGTCCTCAAAGATGGAATTCGTGAGGCTATTGAGGA